>JAHHFK020000006.1:0-25000 GCA_024533555.2 Aedes koreicus | reverse complement strand
AAATTCAATTTGCTTTCAAGCGTGGGAGACCGGAAGCAACGAGAAGTGGCGATAAAATTCCCCCCCTGCTCGACGGAAAAGATCAAGATGATTATTTTGACGTTTCTTGTTAGCATTATGGGTTGAGCGAAAACATCTTTAGCAGTTGTGAATCGATTATGGCACAATTTCTGCAAAGATCACCCGCCCCGACCGTGGCTGGCGAGTTTCTCTCACGCGCCAAATGATCATCATCAGACGGTTGATCTCCACCAGCATCAAAGGAAGCTGACGGGTGTCGGTAGGTGCTTCCTCCAACGATTAGCCAATTGAAATTCTCCCAGCCGGTGGTTAGTTACAGTCGGAATGCCAAACGTTTTGGCGAATCACCTCTTCCCCCGGCCACGCCCTGGAACAATAACGCTTGCTGCAATGCCTCCCACCTGCCGCGATTTTCACAGAGATGACAACACTCTGCCTCGACCTGGCGCCGATCCAGCGAGCAAAATAACAATAATCAGCAAAAATGGTGAATTGTAATCAACACTTATCACACTTTTACTTTTGATCGACGGTCGTCGACGTTCGAGGCGACGGATTAATTTTACGGCCTACTCCGTACATTTTCACGGAGATTTACCAGCCAGTGCTTTTTGAACTAATTTTAGCTAGGAATAGGATGCGGGGACGGGAGAATAGAAATAGCAACAAGGTGCGAATTTGCAATCGAGAAAGCGCGGACTCTGGAAATTACAGCACCCAACTGGGCTAGCCTCCAGCCGGAACGGATATTCCCATGGAGGTGGGCCACGGATGACGACAACGGCGACGGCGAGGATTGTGTAGTGATTGTGCGTCAATTTACTGCTACAGATTGCAATTGTCCCCAAGTGCTGGTGAAGGGGAGTGGAATCACACCACTTGGCCTTGTATTTGTTCCGATGATGCCCTCCGTGACTATGGGTGGGGAAAGTTTTAAATATGCGTTCGGTGCTTTGACAGGTATTTGACACTATCCAAGCAGGAGGTAGGCATCAGGTCGAATGGTAATGGCTTTAAGCCGAAGGGATTTTGTTAGCAGCATGTGGCGTCAGTTTGACAATGTGCGATAAGCGGTTGAACAGGTCAATTTGAGATTGTTGAGATGCCATTTTTTCTTTCAGCCGGGTGGCTAGTAGAGTCGGTATTTGAATGTGATTAAATTGATTCAGAGATTGTTCACCTACATTTATCTTTAGATGAAAGTTAACAATACAAATAATTTTCAAGATCTGAATTGAAATTCAAGAATAGAAAGATTTTTGGGATTTTTCAATGTATTCATGCCTAAAGTAACGGACAATAAATTAAGACCAAACCCAATTTTCATACAAAATAGTCATCCAAGGCTTGTATTTCGTTTTTTCGTGAAGTAATTCACCATAGACACCATTACGTCTAAACAATAAGACTATCTTTTGATTTTTATAGCTTAGGCTCTGTTGATGAATTTGAATAACGTTATATAAAGGGTGTATTCGATAAAAATGGCACACAGAAAATCTTCTGTAACTTTTTAATCGTATGAGTAAAAAACCTAGAAATTTGAGTAGATCTTATCCATAGTGTATTATTTACATCTACCTAGTTTCATAGTTATACATTCAGTAGTTCCAGTCATGTCGTCGAAACAAGAAATTGTCCGTGAGAAAATTTTGTGCACTCACAATAAAAATCCAGGGGCGTCCCACCGGTGGATAGCTAAAAGGCTTGGAATTGCAAATACAACTGTGTCTCGTGTAATAAGAACCTTCAAGGAGCGTCTGAGTGTCCAAAGGAAGGAAGGGAGTGGTCGTAAAAGTGGTCCAATGGACAGTAAAATGGCCAGGAAAGTCGTACAACAATTCAAGAACCGTCCAAACATGTCAATTCGAGATGTCGCTAAAAAGTCTAAGGTGTCAGTCGGTTTTGTGCAGAAAACCATGAAGCGTGCTGGGTTACATGTTTACAAAGTGCAAAAAGCACCAAACCGGAATGAAAAACAAAACATCACTGCGAAAACCGGTTGCATCGTGATGGATGACGAAACATACGTCAAGGCCGACTTCCGTCAACTTCCTGGGCAAGAATATTTCGTTGCCAAGTCGAAGTTCGATATTCCGGAGGATGTTCGAAAGAAGAAACTATCGCTATTTGCAAAGAAGTTTCTAATCTGGCAGGCGATTTGCGGATGTTGTGAAATAAGTGCTCCCTTCATCACTTCCGGAACAATAAACGGTGCGATTTACACGGAAGAGTGCCTTAAGAAGCGTCTCTTGCCATTCATTAAGAAGCACAAAGGATCAACTCTGTTTTGGCCTGATCTAGCATCCTGCCACTACGCTCGAAACGTATTGGAGTGGTACCGAGCCAACGGAGTCAATTTTGTGCCAAAGGATATGAACCCACCAAATTCACCGGAACTTCGTCCAATTGAAAAATTCTGGGCAATTATGAAAACGGAACTTCGCAAACATCCCAGAACTATAAAAACAGAGCTAGAATTGAAGAAAATTTGGGTAAAAACAACAAAAACACTGGGAAAATCGATTGTACAAAATTCGAAGGGTGGAGTGAAAAGGAAGGTGCGGGCATTCGGGATGGGAGACGAAATTGAATAAAACAAATGTTGTAAATCAAAACTCATTAGTTGTTCTTCATTTGTTCGATTCACTCAGCGGAGAACAGTAATTCTGTGCTAAAAAACGCACCAAAACATTGCACAACGGGGACAACTTCACTTAGTCAATTTATCTTGTTTCAGGCCCTTTCTTATCACTTTAAACCACTTTAACAAGTTCCTTTAGCTAAATCAACCTTTATTCTTATGCTTAACTAATAATCACTACTCAGTTTATTTCATAAAATTTCTTCCGAATTAGCACTTTATTTTATTCCGTTTGTTGTTGATAATTGATAATGATTATGTCGGTTCGCTACCAAAAAGACTCGTCCAACGTGATGACAGTTCGGCTTTATATAGCAGTCTATGGTTCCTCCATTTTAATGTTGACCGGATAGAAAAAGATGTGCCGACTGCTCGGCTATTCTTCTTTGTGTTGAAAATGATGGTGGAAATTATGATGACTAGCGGCAGAATCAGGTTCACATCTTCACTCCCAGGTGACGCGCAGATGAATCTTTCGCATGCTCATGGAATTTTCCTCAGTGTGCGAACATACTGTCGACTCAGTGATGATGATGACGTCTTCACTGCATATGTCATTCGTTCTCGGTAGTTGAAGATTCTCAGACGCAACAATGAAAAGTTAAATAAAAGACCCGGTAGCGGGTTACGAGAAAATTAAATTATTGGACAGGTTCTTACCTTGTCCCTTTAGTAAAAAGCCTTGAATTATTTCCTTTTAGGTGATTCAACCGTGGACAAATATCAGGATTATAACAGCCAGGACGTCAAATTTGGATGAAAGATCTTCGATGTTCGATGCTCGATGCTAATGGATGTTTGGCTGTGTTGATGACTAGGGGTTGTTGGTTTCTGGCGTGGTCGGAATAGGCAGCAGAGAATTTTTTGATACCGGACGAACATATTTCCCGGTGGAGGTTTGCACGGTGACGACTCGAGTGATACCGTCAATGCCAGGATGTAGCTCCACGATCCGGGCTGTTGGACAAGTCATTGGTGGTGTTGTTTCATCTCGAAGGAGTACCAGTTGGTTTAGATGTATAGCAATGGGTGGACTGCACCACTTAGTTCGAGTTTGAAGTGTCGATAAATACTCCAAATGCCATCGCTTCCAGATGAGTTGGAAGAGCTTTTGCGTTTGCTGCCATCGATTAAGAGGAATATCAGTGACGTCAGAATCTGGAACTGACTTCAAGGCAGCACCAACTCAGAAGTGACCTGGAGTCAACGGTTCGAGATCAGTTGGGTCTTCACTGAGTGGGACGATCGGACGGGAATTGAGACAACATTCGATTTGGACTAATAATGTCTCCATATCATCCTGTGCTAGCGTATTGAGTCCAAGAACACGGATAAAATGTTTCTGTGCCGAACGGATCGCAGCTTCCCACTGGCCACCAAAGTGCGATGCTCTTGGTGGGTTGAACTTCCATGAGATTCCGTTGCTGGAACATTCGTGAGCGAAGGCCCTTAGATGCTCCTTACTTCTGACGAGTTTCCGCAATTCATTCGCCGCTCCAACAAAATTTCGACCATTATCACTGTGAATTTCTTGGCATATACCTCGACGGGACACAAAGCGCCGTAGAGCTTGTATAAACTTGGAGGTGCTCAAGTCAATGACGAGTTCGAGATGCACAGCACGGGTACAAAAGCAGACAAAAACGGCTACATAAGCTTTCCGTGGTGCTCCTCGACGATGTGTAGCCTTTAGCTTGATGGGTCCCCAATAGTCAACACCTGTAATCGAAAACGGTCGAGTGGCGGAGATGCGTGATGCTGGGAGTTCTGCCATAAATTGCTCCAGGCGTTGTGGATGTGCTTTGACACATGCGATGCAATTCCGAACGATGAATTTAACTAACTTTCTGGCCCCTGTTATCCAATAGCGTTGGCGAAGAATCGTTATGAGCATCTGGGGCGCGGCATGAAGATGCTTTTCATGGGATGAGCGAACAAGTAAAGCGGAAAGAGGGTTTGTAGCCGGCAGTAGAATTTGATGCCTGCTGTTATATGGTTGTGGTGCTTGATTGAGTCTTCCGCCTATGCGAATAATGTTGTCCTGGCCAATAAATGGATGAAACCAACGAAGACTGGATTTTGATGAAATGGGTTTTGAAGTAACCAGCTGCTTCCACTCTACCGGATAGACTTGTTGCTGAATCAGCCGAATAAGTGTTGCTTCTGCTGCGAATTTTTCCTGTACTGTGATGTAAGTCATTTCGTGATCACTTGCACGTTTGTGACGGCTGCACTGGATGAATCGAAGGCAGAACGCTGTGACACGCAGCATCCGTTCGTAATCGGAAAATTTTTCTACGAACTGGTCGATGAATGTTGGTTCATTTGATGCCTGATAGCCGAGTATTGATCGCTTTGTGGTTTCTGACAGTGATTCCTCATTTTGTTCAACATCTTGCTGTGTGATTGGCCATGATGTTTGATTCTGCTGTAGCCATGCCGGTCCTTGCCACCAAAGGTGATTATCGTTGAGATTATCTGCTGTAATTCCCCGTGACAAGATGTCAGCTGGATTTTCCTGACCGGCAATATGGTACCAGGAACAGTTTTGTGTTGCAAGCTGTATTTTGGACACACGATTTGCAACGAATGTTGTCCATGATGATGGTGTTGCCTGTAGCCAGCTGAGCACGGTCGTAGAATCCACCCAGAAGAAGGTAGCGCCAGGAAGTTCGAGTGACTGGGAGACCTTCTGATGCAATTCGGCTGCAAGCAGTGCTCCACAAAGTTCTAGCCGCGGGATACTCTGCTGCTTGAGAGGGCTGACTCTAGACTTGGCAGTAAGGAGGGCTACTTTGAACGACCCGGAGGTGTCTGCTGATCGGATATAACAGCACGCGCCATATGCATGCTTTGATGCGTCCGAAAAATAATGATACTGAACGAATGCTGGTTTCGATGATAGGATGTATCTTCCTATTCGCAGATGGTTTAACAGTGGAAGTTCAGACATGTATGCATGCCACCGTTCGCTCATTGACTGTGGGAGCTCTTCATCCCAACTCCAAATCTTGCCATTGTTGTCCTTGAGAGTCCAAAGAGCCTGCATAAATATTTTTGCGGTAATAACAACAGGACCAAGAAGGCCAAGAGGGTCGAAAAGGCGTGCAATTTGAGATAATGCTATGCGTTTGGTGAGAGACGTTCCGTTCAAGTCATTTGGAAGCTGAATTTGATATTTAAGAATATCCGTTGCCGGTTCCCAATGCAAACCGAGTGATTTAATACTTTGGTTGCGATCTAAATCCACGGATGTTTGCAAAGCTCGATTGTCTGGGGGAACATCCTTCAAAACATCTTCTTCGTTGGAGGCCCATTTGCGGAGTTGGAATCCACCTTTCAAGAGGAGTGCATCAAGTTGTTGGCGGAGCTGTATAGCTTCTTGGACGCTTTTTGCGCCCGAGAGTAGATCGTCTACGTAGAAATCCTTCCGTAGAATCTCGGTGGCCTCAGGAAAATGTTCTTGCTCATCATTTGCTAATTGCAGTAGAACACGAGTAGCAAGGAAAGGTGCACTTGCCGTGCCGTAAGTAACCGTTAATAGTTCGTATGTGTTCAGTGGCTGGTCTGGAGACTGCCTCCAGATAATTCGTTGGAGCGGAGTATCACGTTTGTCGACGAGAACTTGCCGATACATTTGTTTAGCGTCGCCGATGATCATAACAGGGCGAATTCTCGAGCGCATGATGATCGATCGAATGTCTTGCTGCCCTGTAGGCCCTACTAGTAGTGCGTCATTGAGAGATGGCCCTTCAGGTGTCTTACACGACGCGTCGAACACCACTCGCAACTTTGTTGTGGTTCTATCATCTCGTATGACAGCGTGATGAGGCATATGATAACACGGAGACGGTGGGGATTGGTGATCAAAGACCTGCCTCATGTGCCCCAAGGTATGATATTCCTCAATAAATGCAGAATACTGATGACTAAGGCTCGGATCGTTTCCAAGCCGATTTTCTAGCAAGTGAAAGCGGCGAACGGCAGAGCGCCGGTTGTTTCCAAGTTGATCAATTACGTTTTTTCTTAAAGGCAAACGAACGATGTACCTTCCGTCAGCATTGCGCTTCACGTTGCGCTGGAAATGCTCTTCACAAGCGGCTTCTTCCACTGAGTAGTTGGGAATGTTGTTGTCTTCTTCAATGTTCCAGAATTTCTCGATGAGCTGATGAACATCGGCTGTGGTTGCGATGTTTGCTACAATTGGAGGCTTTGAACTGGCGTGTAAAGTCTTACCGGAAACAATCCAGCCAAAAACGGAGTTCACCAACGTTGGTAGTGATTCGCCGAGTTGAATGCGTCCAGAAACCTTGAACAGATCAAAGAAGACTTCAGCACCGATAATAATGTCGACCGGGTGTGCTTCATGGAAGAGTGGGTCTGCGAGTTGCACATTTGGAGGGATATTCCAACCAGAAACGTCGAAAGAAGCAGATGGCAGATCGATGGTGACCTTGGGAAGTACTAAGAATTCGACTGCGGTGGAGAAGTTACTAATCCTAGATTGTATTGAAGCGATGATTTTGTATCGTGCGTAGGTGGCGGACTGTCCGATGCCAGAGATGGGAACGGAGACTTTTTTGCGCTGTGTCTTGATGAGTTGCGAAACAGATTCGGCAATGAAGCAGCACTCACTACCCGAATCAAGAAGTGCTCTTACAGTGTGTTGGGTACCATTATCATCGATTAGTTTAACAATTGCCGTAGCCAAAAGAATGTTCTTCAACGCTTTGCCGGCACTTGTATAGCTTGTAGGCGAATGTTCGATGGCTGAATTGGATGCGCTTGGTTGTTCGGTAGACGTTGAAGGAGGAACAGATATAAACTGGAGAGAATCGGTTGTTCTGACGTTTGCAGTCGAAGAATTTTCCCGGATGCAGAGCTGGGTGTGATGACGACCACGACAATTTCGGCAGGTGCTGGATGATGAGCAATCTCGAGCTTGGTGTCCCTTTCGTAAACAGTTCCGGCAGAGTTGGTGCTGGCGAACTTCCTTTTCCTTTTCATCTACGTCGAGTTTTGCGAATGAGGGGCACATATAGAGCGGATGATGTTCAGAACAAACTACACATTTCCGGGTAGAGAGTGCTTGGTTGGCTCCGTGACTAGAAACGAAACGCTGAGTAGACCTTTTGTTCTGCTGGTTAAACACTGGAGTATCTACAGCTTTAACCTGGAGAGTTTGTAAGACGCTAACTCTTCGCTGAATGAATGCTGTTAAATCGTCAAACGAAACCTCTGATTTTGAAGACGAAAATTCCTCCCAATCCCTTCGAGTTGTGGGATCTAAGCAAACACTGAGCATGCGAATTAGTATGATGTCCCAAAACTCAGTGCGCTCGCCAAGTTGTTTTAATACTTTCACGTTCGCTTCAAATTTCTCGACTAGTGCGTGTAGTTCGGCAGCAGACTCACGCTTGAGTGTTCCAAAATCAAAAAGGGCCTCCAGATATGTCTTCTTTAATCGAGTGGTGTTTTGATAATGGTCCACGAGTATGTTCCATGCAATGGAGTAGTTGTTCGCACTGAGTTCAAGTGTTTGGATCAGGTTTAGAGCGTCACCAGTTAACGAAGAACGGAGATAATAAAACTTCTGAATCGACGACAATTCATGCGAAGCGTGAACCAGCGAAACGAATAGATCATGGAAATTTAACCAATTTTCGAGATTTCCATTAAAGGTAGGCAGCTTTACGTCAGGTAGGCGAACATGCGATGACAGAGCGTGGGAATGCGAGGTCGAAGAAGAAGAAGCGTTCATTAGCGATGTATGAGGTTCTTTATTATGTGCTAGAAGAAATCCCTTAACACGGTAGTAGGCCGTTTCGAAATCGGTACGTTGCTTTAAATAATCACCTATGGCCTCCTCGTCGAGTGTTTCAAGCTCCGACTGGACCTTTTGAAACTCTGTCCAGAGCTCAATCAAATGCTCCAAGCGCACTGGTATTTCCGGCGCGTCAGTTTCTGCGTTATAGTCATCTACAAAGGACTGGATGAGGGCGAAGGAGGTCAAAAGACTCCTTTGCTTCAATTTCAGCGTCTTAGCCCGCCGTTCCGGAGGCATGTTGATAAGGTAGTGATGAGAATCTAGCAACCAAGGCAGCAACGGATTTCAGTTTGGTTACGTAGAGATCCGTAGATAACGAAGGTGGTTTGTTGAAGATGATGAGCCGGGTCTGGAAAACGAAGGACCGCGTAGCTCAAACGGGTTAATAGGGATGAATGGAATACTAATTACCTTATTCAAGGCTAGTATATGCCTTGTACAAATTTCCTTTCAGCAATCCCTATAATGGCGGAGTTCGACGCCACGGAGCGATGTGGTATGGCGGTTTTCTTTATTCTTTATAGAAATAGCTATGGCGAATTGTCCCTCAGTCGGTATGGCGGCACGTACTTCAACACGAGTCCCGAACTGATCGGAGATTCGACGATACAATCCGGTTCGAAGGACCAATGTTCGATTCACTCAGCGGAGAACAGTAATTCTGTGCTAAAAAAACACACCAAAACATAGCACAACGGGGACAACTTCACTTAGTCAATTTATCTTGTTTCAGGCCCTTTCCTATCACTTTAAACCACTTTAACAAGTTCCTTTAGCTATATCAACCTTTATTCTTATGCTTAACTAATAATCACTACTCAGTTTATTTCATAAATTTTCTTCCGAATTAGCACTTTATTTTATTCCGTTTGTTGTTTGTTGTTGATAATTGATGATGATGATGTCGGTTTGCTACCAAAAAGACTCGTCCAACGTGATGACAGTTCGGCTTTATATAGCAGTCTATGGTTCCTCCATTTTAATGTTGACCGGATAGAAAGAGATGTGCCGACTGCTCGGCTATTCTTCTTCGTGTTGAAAATGATGGTTGAAATTATGATGACTAGCGGTAGAATCAGGTTCACATCTTCACTCCCAGGTGACGCGCAGATGAATCTTTCGCATGCTCATGGAATTTTCCTCAGTGTGCGAACAAATTTTCCCCCCCTTTCCCCCCCTCCCCCCCCCCCCCCCCCCCCCCCCCAACAACCAACCCCACAAAAAAAACAAATAACACAACTATCCGTTCTTTTTTTTTTTTTTTTTTTTTCCCTCCCCCTCCCATTTTTTTTGTCACCCCCCCAAAAATTTTAAAAAATAGAGAACACAATTATACACCATCATAAAATAAAAAAAAAAATATTCAAAATTATAAAAAAAAAAAAAAATTTATTTTTTAAAAATGAAATTTTTAATTTTCGACTTTTTTCCCCATAATCCCCGTCCCCCCCCAAAAAATTTTCCTGTCCCCCCCCCCCCCACAGAAAAAGGACCCCACACCCCCCTTTTTTCAAACTTTTCAACTTGTTTGCAACTTATTTTAGACAAAATCACTGTTTGCAACTTATTTTAGACAAAAGTTACTGCAACAATTGTATACGGCTGTATGCTACTTGGGGACACAAGTTAGTAAGTAAATAAGTAATACAGTAAACAATTATTATGTTAATTTATATATTAGTCAATTTTGTTTCAAAAACATGAACGCCATATATTCCTCTCGCGGTTCAAATTTGTCACCTTGTCGACGGTGAGAGGTGCATGTGAGACCAAGAATTTGACCAGTAGTGAAAGTATCACATATTCTGCACATTTATTTCACTGCCATGTCGTAGAACGTTTATATCAAGGCACTAACATCAGGTGTGATACTGGTGGGTTTTGCCGCACTTTACTCTTAGACTTCTTACATTCAATCAAAGGGAAACGACGAAAAGTACACTTTTCATTTGCGTGGCAGCTTATGTTGTTAGTCACCCATTTGTTTTATGGAATGTATAACCAAAATACCTGGTTTACGCATGGTATAATAAGTGAAAGTAATTGTAAATTTTCGAAAAAGATGAATGTTTTGATCATATCTGACGGTTTGAAATGAAGCACATAGCCACAGAAAAGTGTTACTTTAGACTGACGATGACAAGCATGCTTATTAGAGATAGGACGCGGAGGGCCCGCTTAGGAAGCACGAGCAGTAGTAGAGCAGTAGAACCATTCTAAGTAGTTTAATTCAGCAACAGTGTGGAGGGTCTGCTCAGTGATGGTCTAGTATTTGACTTACTTTAGAAGGGGGGGGGGGGGGGATGTTTTAATCACGGTAGTTTCATTTCGATTCCGGTTCAGTTCCATATCAATTCCGTTTCGGTTCTATTTCGGTTCCGTTTCGAATCCGATTTGAATCCATTTATAAGGAGTGTATCGAAAATAAGCTATCCACAAACTTTCTTTCAAATTTTGTTGAAAACCGATATTTTATTCATACAAAAAATTGATCATTTATTGTACGAGGTTAAACTTGAACATAATGAAGACCGGATGAAATTTAAGTTATTCCTTCACGAATTTTCGAACTTTGGATCGAATGCTCTTCATCAAGTATCTACTCAAGGAAAATGCAACACCGGACAAGTGTTGCATCGCATTTTTTGGACGCTTGAGCCCAAATTTTTTTGAACTCCTGCATGTTCCCAGCTGCCTTACCAGTCTTCTTGAAGACCCTCTTCACGATTGCCCAGTAACGTTCGATGGGTCGAAGCTGAGGGCAATTTGGTGGATTGATATTTTTCTCAACGAAATCTATACCCTTTTCCGCAAGCCAATTGAGAGTGGTTTTGGCATAGTGAGCCGACGCTAAATCCGGCCAAAACAGTGGAGGTGTACTATGCTTCTTGTATAAAGGCAACAATCTCTTCTGGAGACACTCAGATCGATAGATTTCCGCATTTATAGTTCCGGTAGTGTAAAAAATGGTTGACTTCAAACCACAGGAACATATTGCTTGCCATACCAATATCTTTCGACCGAATTTCTCCACTTGAATCGACCTGTCCGCATCGCTCACACGAATCGACGGCAGTAAAGTATTGTGGACCTGGAAGGGTTTTTGAGTCCTCCTTTACATAGGTCTCATCGTCCATCAAAACGCATGCATCCGGACGCTGCAAAAGACGCGAATACAATTTCCGGGCCCTTGTTGCTGCTCGCTTCTTCTGTTCTGCACTTTGTTTCGAGATTTTCTGCTTCTTGTAGGTCTTCAGGTGGTTTCGCCTCTTGATACGCTGGATCATTCCGACACTCGTTCCTGCTTTTTTGGCCAAATCACGTATTGACATTGATTTGTTCTTCATGATTAGAGATACCACTTTCTGCTCCAGTTTCGGGTTGGAAGAACCGGGTTTTCTGCCTCTTCCTGGTAGCTCATCCAAAGAATAGTGTTCCCCAAACTTATTAATGATGGTTTTAACACTCGCATGATGAATTCCAATTTTCGCATAGTAATACCCTTCTCACTAAGCCATGTGTCCAGAACCTTAATTTTCACTTCCTTTTCAATACGCGACATTTTGAAAACGCAGAATTTGAACCGCACAAACAAGTAAACAAAAGAAAGCTGACAGTCAAACGCACAGCATGCAGTGTTCAGAGCATAATACATGCACAAATACATGCGTACAACGCAAATGTATGTGGATAGCTTATATTCGATACACTTATTCCATTATGATTCCGTTTTGGTTCCATTTCAGTGTAATTTTGATTCTATTTCAATCTAACTCAATTTCAATTCAATGTCAATCAACTAATCACGATTTCATTTATTCTTTTTCCTCTGCTCTAAATTTCTACTATGTACACCTGAGTCACTGTGAAGCAACGGGGTTTCAAGAGTTGAATGCTCGAAAACTCATGTCAGGAAGTATCATGAAACCGTAAGCCATATGTAATGGGAAAGAAGATGGTATGTAAGTTTAAATGGAACGGTACAGCCTGGATAATCATAAAACTTAGGTTAATTCTGAAGTAAATAAAACTAAATAGCTCGGGGCTGTAGAATGAACGCCATTGACATAAGACATCCTGACTGACTGACCCGTATAACACACTTTAAAATGGAAGCTCATTACATACTAATTCAAACTTTCAGGATTATTATTAGACGATACCGCAGTGCTGTAAAAATCCAACTTAGGCACACCATTGCAATTGAGAGTTGTCTAGAAATATCATTCGCTGTATGAATAATAAATATTATGCGCAATACTTTTTAGGGTTGAGTTCAGTACTACTAGTTGTCAACATAGACTACATCAAAGGCCTGAATGTCATCCCTTAGAATTATTGCTTGGCAATTTACATGTCTTTTTGAGATCTAGTTACTACAGCATACAGCCTGAAGATGACTTCAGCACTGGGGGCTATTAAATTAGACGGCACTTTGCCCCTGATTATCATATCCAGGAAACATTAGAAATCAATCAACAAAGCACTTGACATCAAGGATAGGGTAATAATTTAAGCTTCCATTTTACGGCTGCATAACAAAACATCATCGCGGGAAAATTGAAACTGAAATTTTGAAAAATACTACGGCCCAATACTAATTACTTCAGTGCTCAAGCGGCCAACATAGGCTACTGCTTCTAAGGTATTGGTCGTAGTAGAGGTGACGTTGGGAAAGGGTCTAGTCTTGACAACCAAGCTGTCACGCAGCTCCAGCTAGATACCCCCAAAAAAAAAAAAAAAAAAACATGTATGCCATAAATATTATATAAAATTTTGTTATGATATCAAAATTTACCATTGATTAGTTCCTATTTCATTCTTCGTGTCTATTAATCAATCAATCAACAATCAATCAAGAAACATATAAACAAGAACAAATTAAATCATACAAGCAATAAAAAATTCAACTCACCTGAAAACAACATTATCCACACCGAACCCGGACGGGCCGGACACGTCACCCTGGGGGAACACGACCCTCGGCGAGCGCGACGACTTCCACGGTGGTTGGTAGATCTTCTGGCTCGGCTCGGTGTACAGCTTGGATGGGAAGTAGTGCTGTTGGTTCGGCTGTTGGTAGGGACTGTTGACGAAATAGTTCGGATCGTACGCCCGGTAGCGTTTCCCGTCACCGTAGTCAATATAGGGACGTTGCACCGCCGTGATGGGGCCGTTCACATCGCCGAACTTGGTCACGTCGTCGCGAAACGGTTGCTTCACGTTGACTGCTCCGGGAAATTCGATCAAACGACTCGATCGAATGACCGACTCGGCTGGTCTGAGATCCAGCGGAGTTGGCGATGGCCGTGCAAACTCGTGGAAATGGCGAGTGGCGTATATGTTACGGGAAATGTCTCCAGGATCCGATTCGGCTGACGATGTTGGAACTGTTGGGGCACGCTGCTGTCGGGTGTCGTACGGATCTGAGTCGTCGTAGTCCTCGGCTGTGTTGACTGGTCGATGATAAACG
Organism: Aedes koreicus; assembly: GCA_024533555.2. NCBI lineage: Eukaryota > Metazoa > Arthropoda > Insecta > Diptera > Culicidae > Aedes > Aedes koreicus. Next base: position 11,035 of record JAHHFK020000006.1, on the reverse strand, counting down.
CCTAGGTTGTCAGCGTAAGCGAAGTTGTCTTCGCTGTAGCCTTGCGGAGTGAAGGTGTTGGCAACTTTGTACGGGCCAGGAGGAAACTGTATTCCGGAACGACGGGCGCCCATGGCATTCAGCTCGGAATCGGAACTGTTTGACTGCAAGTTGGTGATGGGTTGTTGCTCTGGCTCGTCGGTTGCAAAACCCACACCGTAAGGCTCATCATTTTGGGTGGTTTTAGGAGGTTGTGTGTTTTGAACAGGGGTTAGAACAGGAGTGACATTAGGTTCCTGGTAGAAATATCCGATGGGGATGAGTTTGTAGCGCATTGAACGGGCTTTTGTGACATTTTGAAGCCCAAGGATGTATGGATCGACATCTTGATAGAGGGTTGATGCCTCGGGAAGGGATTCAGGACTCTGATGAGGCAGAAGATCGGGTTGAACTAACCGCATACCCTGCTGCTGGGATCCATCGTCGGAACGACGGTTTTTGAAGGATTTAGCCCTCCGTTGTTGGGAAGTTAGAGGTTGCTCCAAAGGCACCTGATATGGCTGAATTTGAGATGGACCAGCAAACCTAAATGCTCCAAAAGTATTTCGCAACAAGCGGCTATTCGCAGATCGACTGTCGATATATCGGACGTTGTCTACATTGGAGAAGGTCTCATGTGGGACGAGAAGATTTCGTGAGGTTATCTTCCGACTGCCCCATGGCTCGGTCTGTTCTATCCGTAGACCAAGATCTGGGTTTGTGAAGGTACGGACTTGGCCCTTGAGCTTGTTGCTCCTGCTGTTCGGTGATTCAATGGCATGTGCGAGTAATATTCCGGCGACTATCGTTAGGAGTCTCCATTTGGTGGGACCTAACATCTTACTTCATATGGGATGGTGGTTAATTAGTGGACTGCTGGTCCCCAAGAGTGTCAAGGTTGCGGCTCAATATCGCAGATTGGTTTGCTGATGCTAGTAGGAACCAACGTTTTAGAAATGCTTCCCAGCCACTTCATCAATGACCTTCAAGAGCTGATTGGGAGATATATAGAGAGGGAGAAAAATGGAATCGAAACGAAAGCTTTAGGACTTCTGAACGCAGGCCGTGAGCAGGTGGGGAGTAGGATAGAGGACTAAAATCTAAAAAACAAGGGAAAACTGGGGAAGGGAAACTGTCTCAACACAAAACTTAACTAGAAACGTGCTGCTGCCTTGAAAGTAAAATTGACAGACGAAAGCGTGTAAGCTACGAACACTTTAGATCATTCACCCACGGCGGTTTTTTCCTCTTCTTTTTTTCACCCAGGAATTAATCGTTACCTTGGTTCGCTCTCTTACTTGCACTGGTCTCACTCTTTATCATTATCATACGCTAGGGGCTTGGGAAAAGCATGTTTTCGCAGTTGATATGTATTTCCACACTTTATTAAATGATTTAAACTTTATTTCCCTTGCACTCTTGGATTTTCTTCTTCTTTGCTGCCGTATTTTTCGGTTTTTCTTCTTCTTTTTCTTTAACACCAGTCGCGTTCGGTTTTCTTCGGTTCACCCTTTCTGGGGGCTTCTCTTCTCGGGCGGGGGAATTAAAATTCAATTCACTTTCTTTTTCATATTTTTATTTATAATTTCACTCGTTTTTCCTTCGACCGCGCGCGTGCATTCGTCGGTTGGCCGTTTTATGTTATGATTACCATCACTTGCTATAATTTTTTCTCGACGCTGATTATGTGTTCACTGTGTTTTTTTTCTCTTCTATCCTGGGTTTTGCCTACGGTTTTGCTGTCGATAATTCCCAACCTTGCAGAAGGCGGTCGTTGTGGGAGTTGGGGTGGAGTGGTCGGTTGGCAGCCGAACGGCGTGACAGAAAACGTTTCTTGGCTGGTAGGAACTACGCGGTTGAGGAACTGTCCGCTGTCCGCTCACGCCTAACCGAGTTCGTTGTCAGGTTGGGGACGGTTTGTATCTGGCGTCGAAGGGAGTACTTCCACCCCACACACGCTCTCTCTCCTTCTTTTTTGCTGTGTCTCGGTCAAGTTTTTACGCGGAGTTTTTTCAGCTGGAAAAAGTGCATACCGCGCACACGGTCTGCACTTCTGATGGAGGAAATGCTTTGGTTCCGGACAAAACTGGCTTACATGCCCTCGTCCAGCGTAGGGTGCGCTGGTGGTAGGTGTCGTGCGGAGTTCGATATTGTAATGCCGGATTTTATGCTTTTCCTACTTCCTTCTACAGCGTGTGGTAACTTTGGAGCCGAGGGATACACAGGTGCACTTTTCAAACCGAAGGTGGAAACTGCAAGCGCGCGAGAGATGGCGGGATTGGAGAGTGTTGTTCCTGTTGGGGAGGAGAAGAAGGGCGAGAGGATTCAGCATGAGTACTTTGGATGGTTTTTATTCTTTTTGAGTAATATGGAGTTAATGTATTTACTTCATGGCTTTTGGGATCGCAATTTACCAGAGTTGTTAACAGAATATAAGTTTTCCCACAAATATAACAAACTGTACTAAAATATAAAACCTTTCACCCATCTGCATGTTTATACTTACTCTTTGGATTTTTTTAAAGTAAATTAATAATCAATGCGAACTTAGGAGGAAGTAGCTTATCAAATCTCTCGGTCTGCCTGTAGGCATTTTGCTATGAGGTACCAGGTAGATCTCCACCGATTGCCTGTCGATCAGCCAAATTCGGAAGACGTCTGCATTGAGTTATCTCAAATTATAATAATCCGTTCACTATATCACAAAAACATTGCAATTGGTTGAGCGGATTGGAGATAATGAAATCATTGGGTATAGGACCAAGTCTCCTCTGGGTGGTGCTGAATCGACGAGCTTGTACATCAATAGAAGTTGCCAGAAGACACGAAATGCAACTACGGGTTTTTATTTTTATCAGGTCCTTCAATCGTAGTTTTGGATGGATTAGCGTGGCTTTTTCTTTGTATTGTGTTATCTGACTATTATACAACACATAACTATATGTATTATTCTGTAAATTTTAAATTTAAATCTCAATTTTAGTGAGTGAGATAACCTTGGGAAATTTATTTATTTATTTATTTATTTATATTGTACATCAACAGGCTTATATGGCCTAATGGTGTGTTGTTATCTCATAAATAACATAAAAATAAAAATTAAAAATAATACAATAACAGCTTATCTAAACACATTAAAAAAAACTTGTCCGTAGCGTATCACGTGAAATGTTAAAATCGAATTTCGTTGCCACCCGATTAAACATTTCTTTGTAAGCCAGTAATGGCGCTATTTTGTCCGTAATCAGTACGGTGATGTATTGGTTGCAGCAGCTGATTGTTCCTCAAAGCTCTAAGTCGGACGAAGACATTTATTTGACCTCGAATTTTGGGGCAATCCACTCGATTCTGCAAAATGTCGGAAATTAGAAGAGCCTTCGCAACATTCCTTTGTGTACTAAGAGTATCCAGCCTAATTAGTCATCGCCGATTCTCGTAACTTGGCAGACGAATTGGATCATTCCATGGCAACAGTCGTAGTGCGAATCGAATAAATCGCCGTTGAACCGATTCAATACTCTCGATTCTATTTTGGTAGTGAGGGCTCCAAACAGTTGAACAGTATTCCAAAGTCGAACGAACCAACGCACTGTAGAGCGTCTTTAAGCAGTAAATGTCGGTGAACCCTTTAGTTAGTGGGAAAATAAACCCTAGGGTTTTCAAAGTTTTTTTCACTATAAATGACACGTGTTGCTTGTACATACGTCAATTGGGAGTCAAGAATTACTCCCAAGTCCATGATTTGATCCACTCTTTCCACTCCATCTCCAGCAAAGGAATCATTGTGGACTATTGGATTCTTCAATCGAGAAAACGTAATAGTCGAGCATTTTTCAGGATTATCGGTCACCAATCAACGAAGGAGTCCAACTGTTGTTGCAGCAAATGCGCGTCAGCGTCTGAAATCGTCCGCAAAAGAAAGTCTCAGTCCATCTAGAACTGTGTTCACGTCGTTGAAGTAAAGAAGAAAGATGAGTGGTCCAAGATGACTGCCTTGTGGAATTCCTGGCGTGATAGGAAATGATGCCGAGGTGGATTCACTAATGACTACTTGCGAGTGACGACCAATGAAATAAGATTGGAGCCAATTTAAAAGTGTTCCATGCATTCCAAACCTTTCAAGCTTCGCCACAGCAATTTGTTGGTTAACCTTGTCGAATGCTGCAGATAGGTCCAAATAAAGTACGTCTGTTTTATTGCTAGACTTTTGGTTCAAATGCCAAAATTCCACCCACAGGTAAAAGTAGCATAAACTAATCTTTCTAGCATCTATGCTCCCAACGATAAAATACAAATTTTCCCATTATTACGGGAGGTCCACGCTCTCTTCTTTCCCTTAATTTGAAGTAGTAGAGCGATTTCAGACACTCTTTCTGGATTCGCTCTCTTTCTTAGAGTTCTCTCTGTCGCAAATGCTACGCACACGGCCAGCCATTTTAACTCAGTTTTGAGTCGTTTTTGACTCACTTTCGTCAAAAGCGGAGTCACTCAAATTTCAGTAAATGTATCTGGGATTGACAAGTCGACAAATCGAAAACATCCTTCCGATTTCAGTCGGTGTTTTTGATTTGTCGACTTGTCAATACCAGTTACGTTTACTCAAATTTGAGTGACTCCACTTATGACGAAAATTAGTCAAAAACGACTCAAAACTGAGTTAAAACGGCTTGTCATGCAGTTGGCCTAGCCGGTGACAAGAAAAATAATGCATTCAACAGGTCGTCATTTTCCAGGATGCTTTCAAGAATTAGCTGCGTTAGTGTGATATTCGATTAGATTAGATTAGAAATAATTATACAATGCTTACTTAAATTGCCTTTATATATCAATTTTAATGTTACTTGATTGGCAACTTATCATTGGCTTATGAATCAGAGAAATTGCAACAGATTTAAAAAAAAGTAATTGACCTAGTGCTCAACGTGCTTAAAATATTATCAAATGACATCTCTCAGGATTCCTATTATCATCATTCATCGCCAGTTGAACTGCCTGCTTCACACAACGTCATAAGTAAACAAGGTGAGACATAATAGTGTGACTTCCATCCGTCATTGTTACACTCCCGTCATCGGTTCTGCTGGTGGCGCCATCTGTTTTTCACGGCAAAGGTAAATGCACCCTTCTTTTTGGGGAAATGCTCCTTAAACTTTGGAAAAATGCTCCCTTGATGCGTTTGCCCGGTAAAATGCAATCGGAGGTATTAACCTTCTGGTTAGCGTTTGCCGGGTGTTTTGACGGGTCTTCAGTTTCTTCAAGATTGTATAGTTGTGACGGGTTTTAAGTTTTTGAATTTAAGAGTCGTCAAAACAAAATTAAGACTCTTCAAAATGAAATTAAGACTCGTCAAAATGAAATTTAAACCCGTCAAAACTACCTCGAAGATTGCAGAGCGAAGCTCCGCTATACAATCTTGAAGAAACTTAAGACCCGTCAAAACAACCGGCAAGCGCTAACCAGAAGGTAAATACCTCCGATTGCGTTATACCGGGCATTATACCATTATACCATTATAACGCATCAAAGGAGCATTTTTCCAAAGTTTAAGGAGCGTTTCCCCAAAAAGAAGGGTGCCCCCCCCTCCCCCCCCCCCCCCCCCCCCCTCCCCCCCCCCCCCCCCCCTCCCCCCACCCCCCCTTCCCCTCCCCCCTCCCCCCCCTCTCCCCTCTTTCCCTTTCCCCCCTCCCTTTCCTCCCCCCCTTCATCTCTTTTTATCTCCTTCCGCCTTCCTTCATCTCTCTTTTCTTTCTTTCCTCCTTTTCTTCTCTTATTTCCTCATTTCTCCCTTCTCCCATTCTTCTCCTTCTTTCCCCCCCCTTTCCCTGTGCTCCAAAGAAGGGATGCCTATTTACCGAGAGGGTTCTTTCCAATTGGTTCGTCTCTTCGAGTTGAGGCTTCCGAAAGATTTTGGAACCACCGTCCTAAAATTTCGGATGATCCCCCCCAATATTCCCCACCGACGCCTCTTTGTCTACGTTCACTTCCATACCTAGCTGCTGCCGTATACCCGAATAAAACCGATCGCAATATTTAACGGTATATTATCAAAATAATGGGAGGCATCCGTAGTAAAAGTAACGAGCTCTTTCTTCAGCTTTCTGCTTGCGAATGCGAAATTATTGTACTCACTAAGACGTGACTTCGTCCTGATATCGCTAGCTCAGAGTTTGCTGCCAACTACTCGATATTTCAGTGTGATAGCACTGCAGTTTCTAGCAACCTTCAGCGAGGGGGTGGAGTTTTAGCTGCGGTTAAAGCAAACCTCAACTGTAAGTCAATAGAGCTTGTTAACTGTGGAAATATTGAGAAAATCGCTGTGCGTATCAAACTAGACAAGACGACGATCTTTGTGTGTGGAATCTGTCTTCGACCAAATTTGTCTCCGGAATTGTACTCAGCGCATTTTGCAGCAGTCGAGCAAATCTGGGAAAATGCTTCGGATTCTGATGGTATTGTCATCGTTGGAGATTACAACCTACCTCAGTTGGTATGGTCCTATGATGAAGAGATCAACAGCTTGCTGCCGTCCAACGCGTCGACTGAACACCATAGCAGCACACTTGTTACCATTTGGTTGAGATAACATAAAGGTGACTTATTTTAGTCATAATCAAGTTGCTGCAACTAATTATGACCGTAGTATGCTACTTGGGCCGAAAATCGATCTGGTTGAATTGACGGACTACATCGGCTCAACAGCTCGCTAAAATTGAATGGTCGTTTACTTGATTTGGCATTTGTTAACGAACCAAACAATGTTGAGCTCATCGAACCTCCGTCTACTCTCCTGTGAATTGACAACCATCACTAGCCACTCGTTCTTCGCATTGATGTGAATGCCTCCTGCATGTAACCTACTAGTGACTCGAACATCCTTGATGAATTCGATTTTCGACGTTACCGCTTTCCGGAACTGAATAACCCTATCATGGATGTCAATTGGCCGGGAAGACCGTAGAGTAGGTGAAGACTCTACGGGGCTGAGCTGCAAGCAACCCGGCGGGTCAACGGGTCGCGGATGGTGGGGTTCCATTAGATATGATGGACAGCTACTGAAAACACGAATAAGTAGCCCCGGACGAGCGGCGGGGACTGTTTAGGATGTGGGAGTTGTTGGATTCTGTTGAGTTTCTTCCAAAAACCCACAAATATCCGAAAGCAGCCCTGACAAAAGCGAGCCACCCCGCTTTTTAAAAATAAGGGTAAAAGTACAAGCCTTCACCCATTTGAGCGTTTGTTTTCCATGTTAGGGGCGGCTCAAAACAGCGTCTGTTCTCCATGTTAGGAGCGGCTGAGTCACCGTCTTGTTAGTGCGCCCAGGACTCTAAATACAATAGCCGGAAGTCCTGGTGGTGCTTGGGACTGTTAAACAGCAGCATCACGATGGTCACACACCATTAAAAAGGAATTGCAACGAATAATACACAAGGAAGAAGGATGCTTTTTACGAGCAGCCCTCAGTCTAAGTACACTTCGAGATCACGGTAGCACTGTGCAAAACGTTGAATGTGTATTACGTACCTTATCTTCGCATGAAGAACGGATAATCTAAACTTAAATACCTTTTCATCAATTGGTCGCAAAAGAACGTTTGCGATGTTGTCCTTTGGGTCGGTGTAGCCTTAAGGATATTTCATCGCTGTACTGATTTCGTACATGTCACAGCATGTACAACTTTGCCATCGATCATGCTCATATGCAGTCTATAATAGACCCGGACTAGACGACCATTTATTTCGAGCTCCCTTGGTCGAAGGATTTTAATCTGACCATATACGATTTTTATCAGTCGTCTCATTACAATTGCGTTATTTTTCGAATAAAAGAAAAAGACTCCAAATGAAATTCAGTACACTTTCACACAATTTCCAATACAAATACCTCTGAATACCTCAAAAACATTTCTTTGCTGATTATGACTATATTTGATCATATCTGGTTCTCAAATGTGCAAACCCAAGAAACACATCTTGATGATTTTATGTTGAGTAAGCTTCTATACAACCAAATCAAGTCATATAAAAGTATTTTCAACCGTTATAAAACTTGTGTGTTGCTTGGGAAGCTGCCTTGCAAAATGTAGATGCCATGCTCATTTCTGCATAGAATAAGTCAAAAACATGCGATAATTCAACGTGATCGTACTCACTCATTTATGAATTGGCACTAACTTCCGTTTTAAAGTTCTTAGTTTGAGCTTCAATATAAGTAGCTGTTTTTGATTAGCGGTTTGCCACCTTCTCCCTTATATGCAGTGTCAAAGTTGCGGTAAAATGAAATTAAGAAGTGCTGCTACGTTGCAAGGAATGCATTAATCTACATGTTGTCTGCACCAAAACACATAATTTTACGTTGTTTACATTTGTTCCAACCATAGTTTGCATAAAAAAATTGTGCTTGAAAAGTTAAGTAATAAAAACTAATTTTAAACGGGTTGTCACCAAAAACGGTTTATAACTCCAAAACTACTTGATATAAAAATGTTTTGTCTTCGACAAAGTTTCATATTTTGAGTAGATCTAAAACTTTGCCCTGAAAATATGTTTATATGCACTAAGAAAAATAAATAAGCTTTTTTATTTTATTTTTCAAAGTAGGCGAGGATTTTTTTTAGGTAACCAAACAATGCGCAACACATATGTGAACAATTTATCTGCAAAAACTTTTTGGATAAAGTTAATATTTAAGGCGCTATACAATTAAGTTCGTGATTTGACCATCTCCGACCACTGCGCGTCGCCTACCACGGTAAAATCTTATACGACTGAAGTAAACGGATGTCGCCACAGACTACGTGCCGCTCTTGAGGACTGTGCTGGAATTATATTAAAAGCAGGCATCAACGATGCAGCTGAGAACGTAGTCGGGTGTGTAACAGAGCCCGTGGAAAATTGATTCGACGAAAAACGCAGGGAAGTACAGAACAAGAAGGGCGTAACGCGGGCAGTAATGCTGCTGCAAGAGACCCTGCAGAACGCGAACGGAAGTATTTTAGACAATTTATGAAATCTCTGAGAACTTTTCAAACTTCGTTTTCGAGTTGCGGGGTCATCAGAAATGCAGAACACTTTCAGCTCATTTGGACGAGGGTGGCGAAAAAATGAAAATGTTTGCAATCTTAAATCCAGCAGACCTGATTTAGGCAATATCTGGCATATATTAACATCAAATGTCTCATGAACTTATGCCACATATCCCAAGTAACTATTTTAGTTTTATTCCCGCCGTATAGCATTCCTCCCGCCTTTGTTGATAAAACTACATTCAAAAGTGTTTTGTCCACCAACATCTCCTCTATGCTTCTTTTAAGCCAAAATTTGTACAAAGTGGCCCACTCGATAGATGGTTGAGAAAACAATTTAATAAAACCTTTACAAGTCCATCAAGATTTTGAAAATGTTCTAGTGATAGATGCTACGACCACCTTCATAAAACCTATTGGCTGTCAGGAAAATCAGCATACGGCCAAATGGCCCCAGCTGTCAAACTTCACTGTGATATCGTGGTTAGTTTTTGTTGTTCTGCTTTGTTCGATTTGCTGCTCGTTTGATTCATTTAGCAGTAAATAATATCTTAGAAAAAAGGTCTAGTGTTGCAGGAAATTTTGTTTGATAGCAAAATATCCCAAAAAAAATTAGTTTTTTTTTTACAGCGTATCACGCTCCAAATCATATGTGCATTTAATTTTATGATTTATTTTGGCACGATAAGAGCCAAACATTGAGTGCCTTGGAAATGATGCAAGTTTACAAGAACAAAAACAAAATTAAAACAAATGAAGTCGATAAATTAATCATGAATTTTTTGAAAATTGATGTAATTCAATAAGGTTATCTGAAACAATGCCGAATTTGGTCTCCGATTTAGAGTTAATTTGCATTACATTTAAAATTTGGAGCATTCTTTTTTCCACATTTCAATTGTTTCTTATATTTCTTATATTGGAAAAATAAATCACAATTCTGCCATAAAGCCAAGTTATCTTCGAAATGACTACTTTAAAACTATTTGGTCAATTGGTTACTTCCTTCAATGTCAATTTGCCGTTTAATGCATTTACTGGAGGCAAAATGGTTTTAAAATGCTTTTTCAGCTGACCCATAATAAGATAATATGAATGAGTCTTAAAACGGCATTTCAAAACCGCATTTTATGAGTTCATAAAGTCAAAATAAAACCTTTGATGGGAGTAAAAAGAATTTGACGAAACGAGGTTTAAAGATCGTTTTAAACAAGCTGTGTAGACTAAACTTGACTAAAATATGAAACATATTGGCACCTTTTGGTATCATAATAAAACCAAATTGATTGCTAGTGGCTTTGATAAAACCTCAAAAAAACTTAATAAAGCAGGATGGTTTCGGCAATGTTGCTTGGGATGTGCATTATTTAACGCAGAAAATCACATGTTTCCTTAAAACTAAAACATTAGAAATGGAATTTCAAATATCTGTTCAACACAAATTTTGAAATATGTGATTTTTCATGCATCCGGCCGCAATGATTTTCTTAAGTCATTGTTTTAAAGGTTGCAAGGAATTTTAATTTTGAAATTTCCCAAGTGTAATGTTCCTAAACCGAAATTTATATGAATTGTAAAAGATCCTTTCATTGTCCTCTGACAGTTGAACTACCTAGCAACTATTGAAAAATGAATACCTACCGAATAAGTAGGAATTAATAGCTGTTAAGATATTGTCGTTGCTCCGAAAATTTAACTGTAATGTAAGCTCTATTTTTCGCGCTACTTCAGTGGTTTGTTAAATTTTGTTATATTCTACGGCGTACACTTCATTACGATCCAAAGGACAGTACGATGAAAACGCGAACCAAAATTAACAAACCTCCTAAGTGGCGCTAAGTACACCAGACTAAAGCGCGAAGCAGAGGAGATTGCAGTGTAACGATCGCCGGCGATGAGTTCGAGGTAGTCGATGAATTTGCCTATCTCGGCTCACTGGTTACTACGGACAACGATAACAGCCGTGAGATCCGGAGGCGGATTATTAGTGGAAGT
>JAHHFK020000005.1:0-77688 GCA_024533555.2 Aedes koreicus | reverse complement strand
GTATTAGGTGCGCAGCTAAGTTCTCGCTGTTTTTTTGGTGGAAAAGGAGCTTAATTTTGAAAACAAGGGTTACAAACGAATTATTCAAAGTATTGCACATCAGTAGCTCCGACTTTTTCCCATATTTCTGGTAGAACGTGAATACCATACCAAGAATCGTACCAAGAATCAAGCCATTTTGAGATGTCATCATATGAGTGGAATTGCTGACCAGTGAGACCATGTGCCATCGAGCGGAACAAGTAATAATCGGACGGTGCAATATCAGGAGAATATGGCGGGTGGGGTAGGTCTTCCCATTTGAGCGTTTCCAAGTAGGTTTTTCACGGGTTTCGCAACGTGAGGTCGAGCGTTGTCATGCTGAAGAATCACTTTTTCGTGTCTGTGCTCGTATTGTGGCCGTTTTTCGTGCAGTGCTCGGCTCAATCGCATCAATTGAGTTCGATACCGTTCCCCGGTAATGGTTTCGTTTGGTTTCAACAGGTCATAATAAATAACACCATCTTGGTCCCACCAAATACCACAGCATAACCTTCGCAGCGTGAATATTCGGCCTAGGCGACGATGTTGAAGCATACCCGGGCAGTCTCCATGAATGTTTCCGTTTTTGGGTTACTGATATAAATCCATTTTTCGTCACCCGTCACAATGCGATGTAGAAAACTCTTCCTTTTTTTGCCGCTGGAGCAGTTGTTCACAGACGAAAAAACGACGCTCAACATCTCTTGGCTTCAAATCGTAAGGAACCCAAGTTTCTTGCTTTTGAATCATTCCCAACGCATGCAATCGCTTAAAAACGGCTTGACGGGAAACTCCTAATCCTGAACCAAGCCCTTCTTGCATTTGACACGGATCCTCATCGAGCAATGAATTGAGATTCAGAGTCTTCGAAGTTTTTTGGCCTTCCTTCACGCGGACGATCATCAACACTGAAATCACCGTTTTTGAAGCGACGAAACCAATCACGACGCGTTGTTTCACTCAGAGCAGCATCACCGTAAACTTTTTGGAGCTCTCGATGTGCTTCAGCCGCCGTTTTCTTCGAATGAAAGAAGAAAATCAACACTTCCCGCAAATGACGATTATTTGACACGAAATCAGACATCTTCAAACAACCAAAATATATAACACTAAACCAAAATCACTGATTTGGCAAAACGGTTTGTTTACCATATGTCTGAGCTTGGTTTATGACGCTTGAGATGTACAACATTCGACCAGCACTTAATACTGGCGCCATCTATTGCTACACAGCGGGACTTATTGCGCACCTAATATTTTCTCCCTTCTCTTTCTCTTTTTTTTCTCTTTTTTTTCCCTCTTTCTTCTTTCTTCCTTTTATTTAGGAACATCAACGTCCAGTTCTGGAGCCGAAAATAAGCAAGCGGTAAAACGAAAGCACACTACCCTCACTTTAGCTAAGAAAGTCAGAATAGTGGAAGAGTTTGAGGCAGGAAATGGTTCTCACGGAACACTGGGAAAAAAATATGGCGTCGGGACATGCTCCTTCGGACGATTCGTAAAAAATAAAGATTAAGGTTTGTTTTTTTGGTAATGGGGAAGGGAATTTATGATAAAAAAAACACCCGCAAATTCAAGGAAATGCTTATCAACAAAGGGCGCAGATTCAACACCCCCAATTTTCACAAACGCCGTTTTTCACAAGCTGATGGTGCCCCCCACTATGGCGCTGTGGGATGAGACAGTCGGGACGCAAGCTGAACAAAACCCGATTCACATTCATACTGTGTTCCAATATTGATGGCACCATCAAAATGAAACTGATGTTCATTGGAACATCTGCCAACTCCCGTGAATTTCCTCGTGGATTAAAGCAATCATTTCCGATGTTATAATTCCAAAAAAGCATGGATGACACGTCAGTTGGTCCGTACTTGGTTTTATGATGAGTTTTTTCCCGCTGTCCGAAAGTTCACTGCTGAGCGAGATTTAGAACCAACAGCACTTCTGGTTCTGGATAACTGTACTGCGCACTATGACGGATGTGATGATTTGAAAGGCGATGATGGATTAATTCAAGTCATTTATCTCCCACCAAACATGACGGCTGAATGTCAGCCGATGGATCAGTCAGTGATAAACGATATTAAATCCCTTGTATCATCGATCGACGGCTTAACCGGAACAAACACAACGCATGAGCAAATCCAGCTATTGCTTGGGGAACTCTGAATCAGCAATAACGATGCGAGCAGAAATATCCGAATCCCATCTGCGTCATCCTACGTCGAATGCAAGTGAGCCGCATTCGATACCAGTGCTTTTATCCTGCCGCCGTCGTTCAACCTCCTCGCCATTAACGATCTACTATCAGAACGTCCTTGGATTAAGAACGAAAACCAACACTTTGCTGCTTTCTCTGATGGCCAGCGATTTAGATATCGTCGTTCTAACGGAAACATGGGTTCACACCGAAATTGTTTCCGCTGATTTGGCGTGTAATTATGTCATTTATCTATGCGACCGCAATGCTTCCACCAGCAGTCTGTGAAGAGGTGGTGGTGTGCTTATTGCAGTTAAATCGAAGCTTGATTGCAAAGCTGTGAATCTTGTGGATAGTGATAGCCTGGAGCAAAATGCCGTTCAGATGGTTCTGCCGCAGTTTTCCCTTTATGTCTGCTGCATTTACATTCGGTCAAACAGTACCGGAGAATTACACGAGGCAGGTGGGGTCAGTTAACCAAAATCAACGTCTTGCCGATTCCCGTGATGTTATCGTCTGCTTTGGAGACTACAATCTGCCGAATTCAATCTGGCAGTTTGATGAACAGTTTCTGGAATACTTGCCGATTAACTCGTCAACTGAACAGGAACTTGCCTTAGTCGAGTCTTTGTTGTCAGCTGGCTTCCATCAAGTAAATGATCTTCTGAACGCGAACGGTAAGCTACTTGACTTGGTTATCGTAAGTGATCCATGTATCGTAGATCTCTTCGAGTCGCCATCTGCTCTATTAAAAATTGCCGCACATCATAAGTCGGTTATTGTAACTGTGGACGCCCGTTCCTGTGAGGAAGAATACCAAGCGACATCACGACACGACACTATGATTTCACCCGCTGTGATTATGAAGCCGTAAATGCGAGAATCCCTTCTGGAACGAGCTGTTGAACCACGGTTCTCTTGATGTTTCCGTGACGGCTTTCTACGGCACTATTGATCGAATCATCCGTGAAACTGTTCCCGTTAGAACTTACCGGCCTACAAGGCAGTTTAACCAATCTTGGTGGACACCACAACTCCGTAACCGTCATAATCGCTTACGAAAGCTCAGGGAACGTTTCTTTCGCAACAAAACTACCACGAGCACGAGAGCTCTGAAGTTTGCTGAAGAAGAGTATCGCCGACTGCAAGATGATCGTTTTCGTGAGTATATTGATCGTATCCAAATGAATTGCCGACCAAAAGGCCATTCATCTTTCTGGGCCTGTATCAACAAACGAAAGAGCTCGACCAGGGTTCCTGTTGAGGTTACGTACCAATCTCGTAATTCTTGCTCACCGGTCTCTACCCCAAATCTTTTTGCTGAGTTTTTCCGTTCCGTACACGACGACAACTCGCCTCCGCAGCTGGCGCACCTGGCGCAGCATTACTTGGAAAGGCTTCCGTTGTATAATCTTCATCTTTCTTTGGTCACTTTCAATAATGACGATATTCGCGATGCTCTCAGTGCAGTCGATGCATCGAAAGGCCCCGGCCCTGTTCACATTCCACCTGTCTTCGTCAAACAGTGTGCTCAGTCGCTGTCTTGTCCCATCGCTACGATCTTCAATCGATCATTGACCGAAGGAGTGTTTCCTGCCGCTTGGAAGCTGGCATCAATCACTCCTATCCACAAGGCTGGAAAAACACACAGCGTTGAGAACTACCGACCGATATCAATCCTCAACTGCCTTGCGACAGTTTTCGAGAAGCTATTACATGACGCGATGTACCCTGTTGGGCAGTCAGTGATCTCTGACCATCAACATGGTTTCGTCAAAAAGCGGTCAACGACATCGAACCTCATGACTTACACCAGTACTGTGATCAACGAGCTCGAGAATCGAAGCCAGGTCGACGCCATTTACATTTACTTTTCAAAAGCGTTTCACAAGGTACCTCATCAACTGGCCATTGAAAAACTGAACTGCCTTGGATTGCCCACTTGGATTATTCAGTGGCTTCAGTCGTATTTGTCTTCACGTAAAGCTTTTGTCAAGGTGCTCGACGCTAGATCGGACTTATTTGATATTCCCTCCGGTGTACCACAGGGCAGCCACCTTGGCCCTCCTATATTCATCCTCTTCATCAACGATCTGTGCGAACGTCTCAACTCCGGTAAATTGCTCTATGCGGATGATTTGAAGCTGTTCCGTGTAATTAAATCGCTTGTAGATTGCTGTGCTTTACAAGCCGATTTAGAACATGTGTATAGATGGTGTGATTTAAACGGAATGCAGATGAATACGTCTAAGTGCAGAGTGATAACTTTCGCTCGTTGTCATTCCACTGTCACGTTCGACTACGGCTTAAACGACATGTCACTGGAGAGGGTCACGTCGATCAACGACCTAGGAGTCAAACTTGATCGGAAGCTTCGTTTCAGCAAGCACATCTCCGCAACAACCGCGAAAGCAAAGGCAATGCTCGGTTTCTTAAAGCGTAACACCGCCCACTTCGATGATGTGCATGCACTTAAGTCGCTGTATTGTGCTTTAGTTCGTAGTGTGCTGGAATACGGAGTGCAAATCTGGGCTCCGTACCACGCCGTTCATATTGCACGCATCGAAAAAGTCCAGAAGCGGTTCATTAGATACGCTCTACGCCGCCTTCCCTGGAACAATCCAATCAATCTGCCGCCATATGAAGAACGATATGCGCTGCTAAATATTCAACCGTTATCGAGTCGTCGAGTGATGCTTCAATGGCTGTTTGTCTTCAACGAGGTCATGTGCAACATCGATTGTAGCAGCATTCTTGAGAATGTTAGGTTACATGCACCAGTTCGTCAGCTCCGGAATCGTCAACTGGTGTGGATTTCTGGCCACGGTACTCTTTGTGGACGAAATAACCTGTTAGATTCATGTTGTGGGTTGTTCAATCAAGTGTGTGACTCTTTTGATTTTAACATTAGTTAATTAGTTTATAAGAATAGAATTAAAACATGTTTGTGGTCAGTCTGTGCGATGTCCTTGTCAAAGATGTTGTGTTTAAATAAATAAAAGATCTAGGTTCCGATGGAAAGACTCTTTCAATGACGAGCGAAAGGTTGAGAGATGATGAAATAGTGAGCTCAGTTTTGAAAAAAGCAGACGATTCACCTTGCACGGAGGAAAAATGGTTAGATACCGTAGTGAATACTGGTCCCGACGATGAATACGGAAGTGCTCTTGTTGGCGAAACGGAGGAATCTGGCGAAATAGATTTTTCAACCGCGATGAAATCACTCGAGAACGCGATCCAACATTGAAGTTGAAATCCCTGCGATCGGAGTTGTTGGAAGCAGAGTGGAAGAAACGGAATTGGTAACTTTTTTTTCTTTTGATTATTTTGGCTCTGCTTTTGCATTGATTTAAATTGAATTGTCACCGTTATAAAAACATTAATTTTAAGTATTCCTTCTTTTTGCATCAAACATCGAGAGATCCCCTGGTGAAAATTACATTGAAACGTTACCACAGTTTTGACATAAATTTACACGGATAACTACTTTTAACTGGGTCGCACCCCAATTAGCAAACCCGTAACTAAAAAGCGCTTCATGCAAAAAACTCCCGATTCGTGAACTTCTACTGTATATTAAAATGAATTTCTCTCTGTCTTTCTGTCTGTCTGTCTGTTTGACCCTTAAAGACTCGGAACCTACTGAACCAATCGGCGTGAAATTTGTATGCAGGGGTTTTTGGAGCTAGGAAAGATTCTTATGATGGTTTGACACTTCTCCCTTCTCTGGAAGGGAGGTTTTTCATACAAACGAAACACAAATTTCTGCATAACTCGAGAACTAATTGAGCAAATGGAACCAAATTTGGCATGTGGAGGTTTTTGAAGGCAAGAAATGTTTGTATTGTAGTTTGAGACCCCCTTTCCTACTGGAAGGGGGGAGGGGGTTCTCATACAGATGAAACACAAATTTAAAACAAACATGGGAACTATCCAGGCAACTAAAACACAAAATGTGTATTTCTAGGGTAAAAACATGTTCTGATAATTGCCTAACCCCTTTATTTTATTTTCATTCATTTCCCGCCGCGCCAAAGGACTTTTCTTTTTAACAATTTTTGGGGGGTCAAACATTATTAAAATTAAAAATGTTTTTTTTTCTCGGTCCCCCAAAAAATTTTCCCAAACCCACCTTAATAAAGGTTGTACGGAATTAAATTGTACAACTTTCAAATGGCTGTAACTTTTTACTCGTTGGGTAGTTTAGATTGAATTTTGGGTGGAATTAGTTCAATGTGTGTTTATTTACGCTGTGTTTGTTTCACTAGCAGATGTGTAATCGTTGCAAAGATGGAGTCGGAAGAACAGCAGCGGCGCAAAGAAATTTTGCGCACGTACTTCGAAAATCCGGATCTTTCTCATCGTGCCATCAGCAGGAAGCTGGGAATGGTACATTCTACGGTGTCTCGTGTTTTAAATCGGTACCACGAACGTTTGACCATCGATCGGAAAGAAAAAAGTGGCAAAAATGGATCTCCGTATAGTGTTAAGGATCACAAGCGGGTAGTTCAAGCTTTCCAGAGGAATCCCAACAGTTCAGTTCGAGATATGGCGAAGACACTGAATCTATCCAAAACTTTCGTGCAAGATGCGAAAAAACGTGAAGGACTACACACGTACAAAGGCCAAAAGGTGCCTAATCGCGATGAACGGCAGAATACGGTAGGTAAAACACGTGCACGGAAGCTCTACACCCAGATGTTGACGAAACCACATTGCCTCGTTATGGATGATGAGACGTATGTAAAAGCAGACTTCCGGCAGCTTCCGGAGCTCCAGTTTTTCACTGTTCATCATAAATTCGATGTCCCTGAGGACGTTAGAAAGGAAAAGATGTCAAAGTTTGCCAAAAAATATATGATTTGGCAAGCAATTTGCTCGTGTGGAAAGCGGAGCACCCCATTCGTGACAACTGGAACGGTCAATGGGCAGGTGTACCTAAAGGAATGCCTCCAAAAGCGTCTACTTCCTCTTCTGAGGTCACACGATGGTTCTACGATTTTTTGGCCGGATTTAGCTTCGTGCCATTACTCGAAAGAGGTTTTGGAGTGGTACAAGGCTAAAGAGGTCAGTTTCATGCCGAAGCATCATAAACCCCCCGAACGCCACGGTGCTGCGGCCAATTGAAAAGTACTGGGTCATCATGAAGCAGGCACTTCGGAAGCATCCTAAGGAAGTGAAATCGGAGGAAGATATGAAGAAAAAATGGATTGCCACGCAAAAAAAAGTTGGTTCAAATGTTGTACAGGACCTTATGAGTAGTGTAAAGAAGAAGGTTCGTGCATTTGGATATGGAATTGAAATTGAATAAAACAAACATGGGAAAATATTCAGAACATGTTTTATTTTACTTCCTGAAAGTTTGAAGATGATTGGTTGAACGGGCGAATTTTGCCGAATATTTGTGTGTGTCGTAATTTGATTCCGTACACCCTTTACTCCCCTGGAAGTATCACCGTAATAAGTCGTTTGCTTTTCAACTTTCGCCCTAAAATTTCTACACAAATATTTTAATCAAATGGATAAGGGGGTTTTTTTCCTCTTTTTCCCCCCTTGCCCAAATATCTCTTTACTCAGCGAAACAAAACAAAATTAATTTCCTATCAAGAAAACCGATTAAATGCAAAGAAATACAAACTTTATTTATTTTTTTCCCTTTATTCCCTTCCGTTAACACGTTTTACTTATTTTTAAACAATTATGACTCCCCCACCTAAGTTGAACAAATAACCCCCCCCTTCTTCCAATAACCAAAAGTTGGCATAATTGAACCTATAAACCGAGTAATGCAGCCAAGATTTACAGAATAGTCACACATTATAAAATAACTGTTCTCATAGGCAAAATAACAATGATTAAGCAAGAAATCCGTAGACCCAATGTAAGAAACATATTTTTTTCTATTTTCCCAACTTTAGCCTGTTGAATGAAAAGTGTATTGACAATGCAGTTATTGGTAAAATTTTGAATTAAAATGTATGATTTTTGGTTGAATGTTTTTCAAATGGCTCATCTAAACACAAACCAATGGATAAAAAATCTGTGTAGAGTGAATTATAATGTTTTCACTATCAAATGGCCGATAAATCATATATGAGAATCATTTAACTGTTATTAAGAAGTTTTATTACAGTTTGTTTATGGAAATTCTGTGTTGGGTAGAGCGAATACAGCCTGCAACGCCTTAAATCAGAAAGTCCGAAAAAAGCCGTACGAAGACTACCTTTAATAACAAATCTATCGGAATGGGACGAAGTTGCATCCATGAATAGACCCAATTTGGTGCTTATAGAGCTCCATTACATTCCATATCCCGAAGTTTCTTCGAAAGTTTCTGACGTAATAAAATGAGTTGTGTAACTTTTCGTGATACTTACTACCAAATGACTTTTTAAACTTATCTAAGCAAGTATATAACTAGTTAAATATTGCTTCCAGCTGAAATACTTTATGAGTTATAATAAAAAATGTAATTGATCGCTGCATATTAAAGACTGTATTCGATGAAATTTGGACACACGCAATTGTTCGTAACTTTTTAGCGTGTGGGTAAAAATTATTGAAATTTTAACTGAATGTATTTCATTGTGTTGTTTCAACTGTGTAATGAGTTTCGTGAAAATCGGTCGAGTGATTTCAGTGATGGCTTCGAATGAAGAAATAGTGCGCCAACAAATTTTGGGCACTCACTTCGAAAACCCAAACGCTTCTCATCGATGGATCGGAAAACAGCTCGGAATCGCACATTCAACCGTATCTCATGTGATCAAAACGTTCAAGGACCGTAAGACAACCAAGCGGAAATGTAATGGTAGTGGCAAAAAACGTGGCACATCAAATCCGGAGAAGGCCAGGATGGTATTGAACCAATTTAAGCGTTATCCCAACATTTCGATCAGGGATGTTGCGAAAAAGGCGAAAGTTTCAGTTTGTTTTGTTCAGAAAACAATGAAACGTTCTGGATTACATGTGTACAAGGTCCAGAAGGCACCGAACCGGAGCGATAAACAGAACTCGGTGGCCAAAACTCGTGCAAGAAAACTGTACAGGGAGTGGCTCACAAAACCGTTCTGCATTGTGATGGACGATGAGACCTACATTAAAGCCGACACCAAACAAATGCCAGGACAGGAACACTACGTCGCCACCTCTAAGTTGGCCGTTCCGGAGAGTGTACGGAAGAAGAAACTGTCGAAATTCGCCAAAAAATTCCTTGTCTGGCAAGCGATCTGCGGATGTGGCAAAATGAGTCAGCCCTTCATCACCTCTGGGACCGTCAACGGACAAATCTACAAGGACGAATGCCTCCAAAAACGACTTCTGCCCTTCTTGAGATCTCACGATGGCCCGACACTGTTTTGGCCGGATTTGGCATCTTGCCACTATGCCCGGCCCGTCTTAGACTGGTACAAAGATAATAATGTAGTTTTTGTACCAAAAGACGTCAACCCTCCAAACACTCCGGAACTTCGCCCAATTGAAAAATTTTGGGCAATCATGAAGGCAAAGCTCGTTAAAACTCCAAAACTGATAGAAAATGAACTTGAACTAAAGAAAGTGTGGTTAAAAGTAAGTAAGCAAGTCGGTCCTATCATTGCCCAAAATTTGATGAAAGGGGTCAAGGCAAAGGTGTGGGCATTTGGGGTGGGGGAAGAGGTTCAATAAACCAATGATGTCAAAACTTAGCCATTTAGTAGTACTTTATTTCCAGAAAGTTTGAAAAGAATCGGGCACAAGGAAAATTTTTGGTGACCTATTTTGTGTGTCCAAATTTCATCGAATACAGTCTTTAGGCTGAGTCAAGGCCATGTAACCTATGTCAAATTAATAAGATACATAGTGAGTACGCAATACCGATTTCTGAAGATCTTTTATATAGGTTATGTTAAAAACAAGCTGGCAACTTTACAACCTCGAAAATGAAACCCTCAAAATCCGGATAAATTTGCGACATGGGCGAATCTGCTCTTGTAAAAAAACATTGAAATCGACGATTTCTCGCGAATTAAACCTCAATTTCTTAAACTCAGACCACAATCGGGTAAAAGAATGCTTCTGATAGCCAACTTAATTTTTCAAATTATGTTCGCTAAAAATTTAATTTCGCTAAAAAACTTCGATTCAAATGTTTGTTTACAAAAGCATATTCGCCCATTTTGAAAATTTCTCCGGAAATATGAACAAAAACCAAATATTTGGTTAAAAAGATGCACAAACGATGGGTAGATACAGAGTTTTTAAATAATTTGAATTACTTTGATTGTTGTTTTGTTGTATTCTCCTAATGCGCGGAGTAATGATATCTAATGATGAAATTTGTCAGAAGCAGATAATTTCCCATCAACATGAGAGTCTCTAGGAGTGGACAGTAATTTATTGCTAGAACTAAGAGAATTGAAGAGAAAGCATTGATAGTTCCGTTTAGAGTAACGGCAGGTTATGAAAATTTAAAGATACAAGTTGAAAACGATGTATATACTACCTTCTACGATGTATATACTACCTTCTACTACCGATGTGTATACTACCTTCATATGCCCTCCGCTCGTTTTCAACTTGTATCTTTCAATTTTCATAACCTGCCGTTACTCTAAACGGAGCTCTCAATGCTTTCTCTTCAATTCTCTTAGTTCTAGCAATAAATTACTGTCCACTCCTAGAGCCTCGCATGTTGATGGGAAATTATCTGCTTCTGACAAATTTCATCATTTATGAGGAAGTTATAAAAATAAAAAAAGAAGAAGAGGAGAATATTTTTGGTGAAGTTATTTTAAAGGAAGATTTTTGATAAACATCATTCCAATTTACGTGATGGACAATTTCTATAGGTCACGTTCGTTTCAACTGGTGGTCACTATTTGGTAAGGTTTTTCTTAAATTTACTAAACTCTCAACCCTAAAATATGTATTGTTTTAGTTCTCAGATGTGACTTCCATGAACTGAGTTGATAAGGAGTTTCCTAAATGAGTTTATGGAGGGCACATTTAACATCTGACTAGTACTACGCCAGTTATTTCTCCCCTGAAAAAGGCACCACCAAGTGCTGAAACGTTGGGACGAATAATAAATGTTGTGGTTCTGGTAAGTAATTTTCTGCATAATCGAAATAAGATATTCAATGTATTTGATCTCTCTAGCAATTTACTGTTCACTGAAGTTTTGGAGTAAGTATATTGATAATAATTTCTTTGTTCGAATCATTTTCTTTTCAAGCGCATTTAATTTTGGTTTTTGGTTTACTCTATTGCAAAACAAAGTTAAAATCCAGTAGTTTATAAATCCATAAATCCGTAAATTCGTAAAAAACAAAATCTTTACCTTTCCAGTGTTTCGCAAAAACTGCTAGTGGTATCCTTGTATATCCAGTTTATCTTTTTTTTCGGTTTTCCTACAATACTCCAAAACCTCACGGCACACTTGCGGCTTTTTCACTGAAATCTAATTATCCTTTTATCACAACCACTCAATTAGTACTATTTGTTTGCAGGGTATCATGTGTATAACTTAATTGTCACACCTCACATCCACAACAGTATTCTCGACAAAATTCGTAACTTGTATCAATCGCACTACAATCTCTCTGAAGCAGCAGATAACCTGGTGCGTTGTCTCGCACAACCATGGACGGAATCTGAATTGGAAATGATCTACCACCATTGAGCAGCACCAGGTACGGGACAGAAGTATTTTGCCATTCTGCAATATCCATCATCATTTACAGCCACACACATGTTGGAACCGTGGAAGTTGCAGGTGCAGCTTAGATGATGAGCCGAGAGGAAGCCAATCAAATCAAAAGCCAACCACTTTTCGTTCCGGCAGACACGTACCAACCTATACCCTTCGTTTGAATGATCACAGTCGTCGGAGCAGGGGGTGCTCCATAATGAAATCACTTTGCCACAATACTTGTCTCAGTCAATCTTCACTATATCCAACCGACCCACGGAGAAACCTAATCCCCACAGTAATGGTTCAGTGCGTTCTTCCATCCACTAGCAGAACCGAATTTGACCAAGTAAAGTGACCGGAAAAGTAGCTGCTTCTCGCAATCAGCAGTGGCATACATTAGGATACCCAACAAACACTCATTTTGACACAATAGATATTGCGAGAGAGATGGAGACCGATGGACCACAAGTTATAGCACTAATGAAAAAGAAATTCCAACAACGTCTCGACCTTTCGGTAAAACACTCTCGTATTTTCCTCTGGTAGCCCGAATGTAGACTATGAGCAACTGCTCCTGAAAGTATGTGCAGCGCGTTGACCGTGCCACAACCGACTGACGACGGCAACCATCACATCAGCCAGCAGCATCAGGTTCCTCTCCGACGACTGCGAGGACAGTAGTGCGACGCCCTTCCCTTCGGAGGCTTATTACTGCGAAGCAGAGCGGAAGTTGATGAGGTTATGCAAAAATTCTGTAAACGTGCCGTTTGCCTACCCGCTGTTCCCCTAACCGCCTTTTTATGTGTGTATTTATGTGCGGTGCACATGCCTGGCAAAGCGAGACCAAATTCGTAGAGGAAGGAAGGACAATAATGATCACCACCACGACGATGAGGACGATGCTGATGATGATGATGATGATGATGCCGATGATGGCCGGCGATAATAGCAAACGAAGAACAGGTCCATTCTCTCCCAACCAAGCACGCAGACAATCAATGGTGAGTGTGAGGCGGACGAGAATGGCGAACAATTTCAGCTCAGTTGGGTGGTGGGAAAATGCTGTAAGGGGATGATGACGGTTCATGCTCGAAACACCCACCTCTACGCGCGATACCGCTAGAATGGCTAAATCGACGTCATTACGGGACAGCGATTTGCCTTAATTTGCCAGAGATTTATTGGGCGAATGGAGTGTTGCCATTTTCACTACATGTCATGATTGGGTGATTTGCTGGAACAAATTGAATCAATTTATAGATTCTGGTTAACAACAAGGAAGTAATACATGGGATAACGAGGGCTCCGTTTTGTTTTGTTTGAATGAACTCAAATTATAAGTCTGACGGAGGAAGAATCATAAAGTTGATCAAACGGTAGAAAACGGTACGAAATTTCTTCGAAAAAGGTTCAACATATGGCATTAAATAATTTGCACAGCAAAAAGTAGTCAACGGAAAAGTAGTGTTATTAAAAGAATCATATGAGCAAATCAAAAGTAAAACATTCATCGAATAGTTCATCAAAATACGAATATACAACATTTGAAACTATAAAATGAGAAGAAAGATTAGTAATTTCCATTAATTTCCAACTACCTTTATTGCTATACTATATATACTATTTTCGTATATATACTAGTTTCCAAATACAAACACTTGTACCTACAGTTCACATTTTTACCTAACCTATCCTGAGTCAAAAACAAAAATTATACTTCTATACCTCGCCTTTTCCCTTATAATTGACTTAGTTATTCTGTAGCAGTGGGTGCTCCACTGCGTCGTCTTTGTTGTCGTTTAGGTACTAAGAGTTAAAGAGCCAGTTAAGCCAAAGATTTGAAGTTATGTGAAAGTCTTTTGCCATTCTGTTTGACGGCCTTAGTCACCTCCGCTAGATGTTCTTTGAACCTTGTTGCCAAGGTTCTCTTTGTTTGACCTACATATATTTTGCTGCAGTGTTTACACTTGATTTTGTATAACCCTGCTTTAACTTATATAGTACATATACTTTTTCTTTGGAGAAGCCTAACAACGAAGTCAATTGAGACATCGTATTTAGTGGGCTGTGCTAAAGGTGAGAGGCCAAAAGTTTTCTGCTGTCATTTTTGCACCGTTTTATTTTTCACGTGAAATAAAGTTTGAACAAGTGAAAATTGTATTTTATTCAACTCCTTCAACTCAGTTTTGTGTTAAGCCGACGTTCAGTAGCAGATAGCTGGAGGTAGTGGGTGCTGCTCGTTGCTAGCTGCCTATTTGGACTTTTCAGATTCTATACGTTATCAAGAGGAATTCAGCTAAGTATCCTTTATATGTTTAAGACCCAATTAGTTTCTGCTTCGTAGAGTAAAATTTGAAAGTGAAAATACAGGACCTTAGCTCTGGGCTGGAGGAGTGCGGATGTCATCTCCCACATAGCATGATGTAGAAATTACTGCTCTATGTTTTTTGTAACACGCCAACCGCTGAAAATCGGTTTCATATAGATGTATGTTGTGTGGGGGTGACCAGAGGCAGTAGGAACGGGGGTCTAAATCGCAAGAGTATTTTGAGATTCGTGAGAAATCAACGTTTAAACTCATTGTTTTTTTTTTTCAATTGGCTGATCATGAATTACTCAAGATTTGATGTAAATGCAAGCCAGATATCGCTGAAATCAGGTCTGTTGTATGAAAGATTGCATACAATTTCAATGTTTAAGCTTGCTTTGGCTTGCAATTAAACGACGGGAAGTTTTACCGCTCTGTTAAAATTTATTATTTTCCTCTGTATTTAGAAGACTTCCGGAAGGTGCTACCATTGAGGCGTTGTCCAACTGACGATAATTGAGTGCAGAATCTTGAATTACTGATTAATTAAAATACAATTTATCTTCTTTTTTCGACGAATTCGATAGTTCTAGGCCTCGGGGAACAATTTATGTTCTATCATCTGTTTCTAAGGTCTGTATCCACATTAATCCGGACACCTTCAAATCATTGTAACTTTTAAAATATTGCACGTAGGAATGAAAAATTACACTGTGATATAGCTGAGAGTCTATGATGAAAAAGACTATGATTGATGCTTACATTTCATGTTTAGTATTCTAGATGGCGACGAAAGAAAAACAAGTGCGCGAACGAATTTTGTACGGGCGTACGGCAAATCCTGACTTGTCAATACGGGACCTTGCAAAAACATTGGATTTTCCTAAATCCACTGTTCATGATGTGCTCAAATAATTTTCGAAACGTTTTACGGTGGAGTCACCGAGAAGTGACAATAACATTGGACGCGCTGATCCTGTCATGGACCGAAAGGTGAAAAGGATATTAACGAAAAACCCAAATCTCTCCATTTGAACGGTGGCTCGTAAAATAGGGATGTCACCTGGTTTTGTCCAAAAATCAAAACAACGTTTGGGACTTAAGTCGTATAAAGTAAAAACAGTTCCAAATCGCAACGACAAACAGAACTTGGCAGCAAAATCACGGGCTCGACGTTTGTACTGCGAATATTTGATGAAGTTTTCATGCGTTATTATGGACGATGAAACTTATGTCCTGGAGAATTTAAAACAGCTTCCAGGGCTGGCTTTTTATTCTGCTATGGCCAGAAATGCTACAGCTGAGCATTTCAGATCGAAGAAAGCATCGAAATTTCCCAAAAAATATCTTGTGTGGCAAGCAATTTGCACGTGTGGCAAAAAGAGTAAATCTTTCGTCACTACAGGCACAATCAACAAGGAGATCTATCAGAAAGAGTGTCTGCAGAAGCGATTGCTACCCTTCATCAAAAGTCACAAAGAAAAACCTTTGTTCTGGCCCGATTTGGCATCATGCCACTATGCCACTATGCTGCACTCCACTGTGATGGAGTGGTACCAAGCAAATCAAGTGAACATTGTACCAAAAACCTCCAACCCACCAAATTGCCCAGAGCTACGACCAATCGAGAGATATTGGGCTCTGATGAAGCGGAAGCTTTCTGGAAAGAAGCAAGGAATCAAAGACATCAAACACTTCCAGCAAATTTGGACAAAGACGGCTTCTACGATTTCTGAAGAGTCTGTACAAACCCTAATGGACGGAGTTAAGCGCAAAGTTCGAAAATTTTATGCAAATACCGAATAACTATGTTTTATCTTCACGAATTGTTAAAACACATCCCATGAATCTGAAATAAACAACTACGACGGAAATATAATGCGAAATTGATGTTTTATTCATGTTTTGAGGTGTCCGAATTATTGCGGATACAGACCTTAGAACACATTTTTGTTTTTGCCCAACATAATAGAAACCTTCTTAGATGCTTCCACGGGTCAAGAGATGACAAAGACCGCCAGTTAAGGGTTGCGTACTTAGCTGGTAGTGCAGCCTGGGCACTGTTGCCCTTCTGACTTCAGCTAGATTGAGGAGGTGCGTGTCCGAGCGACTGTCCACCAAGGATGTGCGGCTAAATCAGCGTCTGTCCTGGCATCCAGCGGCTGAGTAAGAAACGCTGTATCGCGTCAACTATACATTAGGTGGCAGCCCTACCAACGCGATATAGTCACGAAAAATGGAGGTATTCTTTATACGGTGTATGGTTTCAGAACATCCATGGAGTTCCCAGGTATTGTTAAGTGGTTTTGATTTTTTTTTGCTCTCAATCTGCAACATCCAGACATTACAAATACAATTGTAATGGTCATTTTGTATTGCACACAGATAAAAACAAACAATTAATTTTCTGCGCTATCTAATGCACATAAAGGGAATGCTAGATTTGGCAGAAATTAATGGGATATTTCTTGTCAATTTAAGCCAAATAACGCCTGAATTCAGCCTGTTGTATGAAAGATTGCAAATCTTGTTGTATGGCACGTGAAAGATTGCAAACAGTTTCGTTGTGTATGCCTCCTTTGGCTTGGAATTAAACGAGGGGAAATTTAACGCTCCTGTTAAAATTCATTATTTTTTCCTGTGTAACGTCCCTTCACAGTATTTTTATGCTATTTTCAGCTTCGCATTTGTGCATCGTTGTAAGTTTTAGCCTACCTAACTTACGTTTTGTATTTGAGAAGATGGGATGGTTGTTGACGTTTTTTTAAAGAAATGATCATATCCAACGGATTCTACAAAAAAAATTTCTTCATCCTAAGAATTGAGTCTAAAACTAACATTATTTATGGTCCTATTTTTTTTTTCCCAGAACGAGGGATTTATTTGCCGAGCCGGCGGCAGACAGGGGGGAGCAAAAAAATTTAAATTTTCTTTTTTTTTTTTTTTTTTTTTTTTTTTTTTTTTTTTTTTTCTTTTTTTTGGTAGTGATGGATCATACTAACAAAAAATAAAATAATAAAATAATATTATTTTTTCGTTTTTTTTTTTTTTTGGGTTTTCTTTACAGTTTTGCAGGGCTGCCGGCTATAACGTTTTCTATATTTTGTTTGAAGATTACTTTTCCTCAAAATGAGAAACAAAAAAGTTATAATAAAAAAAACTCATTTTTTAGAGACACCCTGATTTAAAGCAGAAAAATAGCTCTATCATGGTCGAATGAAGAGCTAGAAAAATGGTGTCTTCAGCAAAGCTGCTTGAAATTATATTCCCTACAAACTTGCTTTTCACATCACTTTTCTATTGTGTTTCGTTCAAAAGTTAACAACAAAGTTTGGAACTACGAAATTATCACCACAAGATGGTCAACTTGTTTCAATACAACTTTGTAGAAAATACCATGATTCGGAAACGTAAGCCTTAGGAGTAATTAATTTCGCCGTGAAAAAAGGCTTTTCCGATCACTGTGCGCGTGATCGACTTTATTTCATTATATCACGTTGGAATTTTCGCCATTTCAGAGTTTTCGCGGCGGAAGAGGCAAATAGCTGCATTTCATTTGTTATGTAAATTGTTTGGCGTTTCTTTAAAACATCGTGTTTTTTCCATCATATCATAACCTTCACATTTCAATAAACATTCATCGACTAATTTTTGAGCTATTATTATTTTCACTACGAAAAATAATCATAAAGAAATTTTATCTCCTTCAAGGTTATAGGGAGGGTGATTCCAGGTAGTGTAGATGTGTTACTGCTGAGTAGCATAAGGTCTTTTTCTATTAACCACCCACACTTGTGAGTGGTCCCAACAGCATTCTTACTGTTGGTTCAGATCGGTGCCAAAATTTGAATAACTTCAATGTGCATCTCTGTACAGAGAATAAACCGGGAACATAGTTAAATATATTATTCGCTGCCTACGTCAGTTGAATTCAGCACACCGTTTACCAAAACGCTCCCGCTGCAAACCGAACCATTTTATCCAAAATCCCAGTGATTTCTCGTGGAAGTGCAGAGGTGCTCTCGGCTTCCAATAATGCGAGTATCACGTCAACATATTCCTACCCATTCCCCACCTGACCTGCATTCGAGCGACCAGTTTTTACTCATTGAGGATGTATGTTAGTCCCAAGCACCATCTGTTGGTTTTCTGTGTAATAACAGCTGATGTCGCAATAACGGAGTAGCAACCTACGGCGGTAAATCATTCTCATGCTCATGCTCATGGAGCCTAACAACGAAGTCAATTGATTGTTCCTTCTAGAGAAAACTAAGTCCAATCCAAATTCTCTAAGTCGTGGTTTCAGCTTTTGCGTAACGTCTTTATCGAAGGGGACGGATACACGTTTCAGGGGTTCAGGTGAATCGTACAGGGTTGTTTGCAATTTCCTATGAAGATGTTTTTCGTTTTTGTTGATGATAGCTTGAATTGTCCTCTCTTCGTAACCATTGAGTCTAGCAGTTTCGAAGATAAATGCTAATTCTTTACTTTTCCGGTTTCATTGAGTGGTTTGAAGTGCAAGGGATGACTCTTTGGGTATTTCTGGGTTTTCTGAAGATTTTAAAGACGATGATGACAACGGTTCTCTCACTACTAGAAGGTCGAGGAATGCAAGTTCTCCATCCTTTTATATTTCATGAGTGAACTATATGTCTTTCTGGAGATTGTTGGTTTCTTCAAGAATAAAGGAGAGATCTTCTTGTTTCACTACGGTAAAGATGTCGTCGACGTATCTCCACCAACAAGTTGGAAGTAATCCTTTCTCTTTTAGGATTGTTTGTAGATTCGCCATAAATATTTCCCAGAGGAATGGGGATAAAGGGTTTCCCATGGGGGCTCCTTTTAGTTGTTTATAGAATGAACCTCTGAAAGTAAAGTAGTTCTCTTCCATGCAAACCCGAGCAGGAACGAATAACTTGATAACTGGCCTTGGTATTTTCGAGCTCAGTAAAATACCTGAGGATAATACCGTAAAATTGTTCCCACAATGATAGGCGAATACCAAATTGAAGTAAGACAATACCAAAATAGTACCTCTCAGGTATTCCCAGGTATCCGAAATAACAAGTTTTGTTATTCGAGATATATTTTGCTTGCAATTCTTAGGTATTTTGTTCAGGTATTTTACCTCTTAATCTGAGCTCTTTAATACCAAGACCAGTTATAAGGATCAAAATTAGGTATTCATATGTTGTTGTCTCATGCTCGGGAAGTCAACCCGAGCAGAAGTGAATAACTTGATAACTGGCCTTGGTATTTATGAGCTCAGATTAAGAGGTAAAATACCTGAGGATAATACCATCAAATTGTTCCCACAATGTCATGCGAATACCGAATTGAGGTAAGACAAAACCAAAATAATAACTCTAAGGTGACCAGATACTTACCCAGGTATCCGGAATATCAAGTTTAGTTATTCTAGAGACATTTTGCTTGCAATTCTTCGGTATTTTGCTTAGGTATTTTACCTCTTAATCTGAGCTCTGTAATACCAAGGCCAGTTATCAAGATCAAAATTAGGTATTCATTTGCTTTTATGTTCTGCTCGGGAAGTCAGCTTAAGGTACATCCTTTTTCTTTCCTCCTTCTTTTTTCATCATTAAGCCTGTCCACGTTAAATGTCGGACACTTTTCTTTCAGTGTAGATTTTGAATTATTTCACGGATCGCTGAAACGTTTCACTTATATGACAGCTGAAACTCTCCACTTCATTGCGTTGTACAACATGTTTACATTCTTGTTACATTCAGTAAAATGGCGTCGAATCAAGTGGAAGTGCGCAAACGCATTTCTTACGAACGGCAGCAAAATCCAAATTTATCGGTACGCGATCTTGCCAAGAAACTAAAACTACCGAAAAGTACCGTGTTTTGTGTTTGCAAATCATTTGACCAGCGCTTGACTGTGGATCGGAAGGTTGGAAGTGGAACAAATCGAAAAGTATGCCCCCGACAAAAGGACAAAAAGGTGGTAGCCATTATTGAGAAAAATCCCAATCTTTCTGTGCGAAATGTGGCTCGCAAAGTTGGGAAGTCAAAATCATACGTACAAAAAGTGAAGCAGAGGCAAGGACTGAAGGCGTACAAAGTGAAAAAGGTGCCCAACCGTGATGACAAGCAAAATTTCACTGCAAAAAGTCGTGCTAAGAGCTTTACACCAATTTTTTGCAAACATTTTCTTGTATCATAATGGACGACGAAACATACGTACTCGAAGCCTTGAAGACTTTAAACAGCTTCCGGGTCTAGCTTTTTATACCACAATGCAAAGGAACGCCGTTGCTGAGCATTTCCGGACAAAGAAGGTGTCCAAATTCCCGAAGAAGTATTTGATTTGGCAGGCCATATGTAGTTGTGGTCGAAAATCTAATTATTTAGTTTTTCGTCTCTACCGGCACTATCAATAAGGATGTGTACGAGAAAGAATGTCTGCAAAAGCGGTTGCTACCGTTTATCAGAAGCCACGACTCTTCAGCTCTGTTTTGGCCTGATTTGGCCGCTTGTCACTATGCGAAATCCGTCCTGGAATGGTATAAGGTACAAGAGGTCAAATACGTGCCAAAAACAGCCAATCCACCAAACTGTCCAGAACTTCGCCCAATAGAGAAGTACTGGGCTCTAGTTAAGCGGAAACTCTTCGAAACTAAGAAGAAAGCAAATGGTACCGATGATTTCAAGAGAAGGTGGAGAATCGCTACCGCGGGCGTATCAGAGGATACCGTACGGAACCTGATGGCGGGTGTACCACAGAAAGTTCGAGAATTTCACAGAAAGAAGTATTATCATCTCAATCGATTGTTTCTAATGCAGATATAACTCTATTATTGTGAAATAAACAATCGGTTTTGTTGAATTATGTTTAACTTTTTTTTGTTGCTATTTTGGTGTCCGAAATTTAACGTGAACAGGCTTTATTTTTTTTTTATTCTCCTCACATCTTCTTTTTTATTAAAACACAAAAGAAAAATGTATGCACCTTTCTTGTAGAAAATTTCCTCAAATATAGAAAAAAACCTCCCTAGA
The DNA here is from genome assembly GCA_024533555.2 of Aedes koreicus. NCBI lineage: Eukaryota > Metazoa > Arthropoda > Insecta > Diptera > Culicidae > Aedes > Aedes koreicus. Next base: position 56,461 of record JAHHFK020000005.1, on the reverse strand, counting down.
TTCGCCCCCCCCCCACACACCACACGGAGGTAACATCCTTTTGGTCACTTCCCGGGGGTTTTGACGGTTTTCTTTTTTTTCCAAAATGTATAGTTTTGACCGGTTTTAAAGTTTTTGAAAAAAGAAGCCGCCAAACCAAAATAAAAACTCTCCAAAATGAAATTAAAACTCGTCAAAATGAAATTTAAACCCGTCAAAACTACCTCGAAGATTGCGGAGCGAGGCTCCGCTATACAATCTTGAAGAAACTTAAGACCCGTCAAAACAACCGGTAAGCGCCAACCAGAAGATAAATACCTCCGATTGCATTATACCGGGCAAACGCATCTAAGGAGCATTTTTCCAATGTTTAAGGAGCATTTCCCCAAAAAGAAGGGTGCATTTACCCTGCTGCCCATTAATTCGATTGATTTTCATTAAATCGGTTGTAAACTTCACACTCTATCTAGCTTGGCTGTGAATAAAGGCAGAAGCGTTTGGACAAGCGTTCTCTAAATGAAGAAATGAATTGAAGAATGATAAGTGTATGTGTGATACTGAATGGTCCAAAAATCAATACGTTTGGTTTGAATACGACTGAGTGTTAGCGCAATAACTGACGGAAATTGATCCGCTGCCAAAGTAGTGCTCCACCCTATTTAGACAATTCCTTCAATTTGAGCAACCAGCACATGCACCTAGAGCTGTAACTGGATATCGAGCATAATAGTTGATTCAACAGTTAGCGTGGAACATGAAGGGGTGAGACGAAAAAAATATAAATGTATTATAAAAATACCATAAACCTCATGAATGAAAAAGCAACATATTATTTCACTCAACCGGAACGCGACCGGTAATCATCCATCCACATATAAATATCCACCACAAGCCAGATGTACGCATCGGTGTCGGTGGTGCTGCGATGATGTGAATCGTGAAATGGGGTGAAATACGAGAACCCCGTGAGGGGAGAAAGCGGGGAGTTGTAAATAAAATCATAACACTTGACAACAATATTAGCTTTAGATTGCGGGCAATTTTGTCCACAGCAGAATGGATCGTTTTACTCCTTCCAGCAGCAACCTCTACAGGAGCGGTTAAATGTATGAGTCTGTGGAAGCCGCAACGGAGGAAGCTAATGGAGATGTCTTCTGTTAGTAGCTCACGGCCACGACCATCAGCGAGAGAAGTCATTTGAATGAGAGGGCAGAATTTTCCCCTTTCATGAGGATTGCATGCAGTGCGCAGGATCTTCGTTTACCCACCCACTGAGGAGGCTAAATTAAATCTCATGTAAAGGTAGAACAGAGCGCCATTTTACGCTCTCGACCATTCGCGTTCGGGACGTCCGCTATTGAATCAGGATAACGTGTGGAGAATATGCTGAGGAACTATAATGTGGAAGTCAGACCGACGGATAGTAGCACTCATTTCATGTGCCGACGGAGGTAAGTTCTGCTTTTGAGTTCACGAAACCCTATCGCTGATTTAGTGATCATCAGTAACAATGCTCGTATTAGCTGGAAAGTGCCTAAACTGTTAGAAAATAAAAAACGAAAAATTCATGATAGTAACTAGTTTTGATTTCATAACGATTAAACTGATAAAAAAGATCCACCACCAAACGCTACTGAAACTGAACCCTTTTTACAATTCGCCAAAATTACGAACTCAAATGTGACCAATATGGTACTGGATACTTATTTTCATCACAATTGCAATGCGCCATAAAGCGCACCAGATGCGACATTATGCGAGCTTGTATAATGCAAGCAGGATCGATTGGCGCAATTGGTCTATTCCGGCTTATACTAGTATATTTACATCTCACAATTTATGAGCTCTCAGGTTTTGTTTTGTTAATATCTCCATGAAGTATCCAATCATTATCAAATTTTGACAAGTTTTTGAGGAGATAGCTTTAATTTGACGCCAACAGAACTAAAATCGGTACATAAATAGCTCAGTAAAAAGTCGTCAAATACTGTTTCGTTCATATCTCTGTAACGAAATATCCGAATAAAAAAAATAGCGATGTACGGGAATGTTGTAGCTATCAATAGCCGCTAACAGAACTAAAATCGGTTCATAAACGGCTGAGAAACGAATGTGACATTATTTGAAACGCACACACATATACAGCCTTACACACACATACACATACATAATCACACCTGAGATCAGGTCGTCAAAATGTGTCAAATATGACACTCGGCCCTAAAAACACCCCCCCTCACCAAAAATAAAAATCCAAAACATTATTTTAATAAAATTTTTTCATTAACTAGAAAATGAGCAGAAAGATTAGTAATTTCTGTTTATTTCCAACTACCTTTATTGCTTATCTTGACAGATACGCGTATTTCGCCTACAATGTGCAGACTTCTTCAGTGTCTTGCATTAATACTCGACACTGAAGAAGTCTGCACATTGTAAACGAAATACGCGTATGTGTTAAGTTAAGCAATAAAGTTAGTTGGAATTAAATGGAAATTGCTCATCTTTCTTCTCATTTTCTAGTTACATGTATTCCACTAAAAAGCTCACACTCTCACAACACCAAACAACCCCAATCCAACCATCTTTCTTTTTCTATTCATGATTAATGTTTCCGAAATCGAATGTATATCGTGATACAGTTCACAAAAGCAGCCACGTAGTTCACGGACTGTAGTTGGAACGACAGTTTTGTTCATGAATATAAGAACAAAATTCACGAATTAATAAAATAACATGAGAATATACTTTCGCATGAGGAGTAGAAAAAATGCTAAAGGTATTCGATTATACGCATGCATGCGTATTGCATTTTATTGTAAGTATGAATTGAAAACATATGAAAATGAATAATCATTGAATAAAATTATCATTAAACAAGAAAAGTTAAATTTAGGATTCTTATGAATTATACATTCGGTTAGATTAGGTCGTTTAGTTAAGAAATGCTAGTATCCCGAATAAATATGATTGTATGAACATCCAGACTGTTTTACAATCCGGTGCATACTTAAGGCTTAATACGAACGATACTTGTAGGCATAAACATATAGCATGAAGAATATTATCGGCTTTGTATTCTGCGCCACCAAAGACACTAAAAAATCCAGCTGCTTTGTTCGGCGTTCCAACCATCACCACCTGCCGTTGTAAAGAAACACTTTCGAAATGTTTCTCTAGGTACTCAATTCAAAATCATTTTAAAACTTTCACTTTCGTTTACACCTCACAACAATTACGGCCAATGTTTGTATTGCGAAAAACAGCACACTGAATAGGTGATGTAATCAGCCTACACAACACAACACAACACATCAATAACACCCCTTCGAACTGGTATCCTTGGTAGCAGTACTGCCTGATGCTCTCGACTCCCAACGCAGAATGCGACCTAGGAAAAAAGGCCTGTTCACCGGTTCCTGAGTCTTGAATGTGAGGAGACTCGTCGACTTGCTTGAGCACCAGCAATCGACGTACACCATAGCTCACGAAGAAAATCCCAAAAGTTTAATAACATTGTGAAGAAAGTTCTATTCTTGGTGATTGGTTAGCCATCGCCCGTTCGCAAAGCAAGCAAACACCTCGTATCCAAATCGATCGAAAACCATCGATCCACAACTAATCGATCGACATCCACTCGATTGGTGGTAAATGGCGGCAAAGACGCGCAAACGGCGAAGATATCCCTCACAGGAATAGCGACAGCACCAGATCGGCGTAATCGACGCATCTGCGGCACAATCGGGGCAATCGGCACGATTGGAGGCAAACGGCAAACGGCGCAAACATCTATCACCGAATCGGCGTTCTCGACACATCGCAATCGGGGCAATCGGCACGATGGCGCGGAAAATATTGGAGCAAGCAGGCGACTGAGTACGGAAACCTCGTGTGGACCAAGTTGACCAGCGTTCATCGACGGGCCCAACACTGACACCACACACCATAACCGTGAGTAGAGTGTATCGGTAGGGATTTAGCTAGGGCTGATAGGGACTGTTAGGGCCAAAAATGTAATAAAAAGCCGTAAAACTAAATTATTATTATCTATAGTTTTTTCCTCTTACTTTGCAACCTCGGTATGAAAGAGCCGACCCGGGTAGCACTCACTTAGCGGCGTACCTAACAGGCACCCCCCCCCCTCTTTTTATTTTATTACAGCTACCCAGCCAACATTAGTTTACACCACCCCGTATTTCTTTCCTGAAAAAAGGAATTAAGAAATCACGTTTATGAGTAGAAAGTCACATATTTGGAATTGATGTTTGTTCACGATGTCGTGATTTTTTGTTCTGGAATATGAGAACGGATTTTTTCCGTGTATAGGGTTACGGGATGTAATGTTAGCCTAGGCCCTTCATTCGGCCTATGTACTAAATATGTCATTAATTCAGCGATAATAAACAAAATTATGATGCTATCAGGAACCACGATTAATTCCGAAGCAATTGAGCCTATATCAAACAATTTATAGTTGTTCACTTCCACGTTATTTTCGATTCTCGTAACTTTTCAAACACCATGATTTCATTGGTTAAGTTGAACAGATTATCGCCACGATCTTCCAATGTTCTAAATTTGGCTAAATTAAACAGATTAACCGAGTAATGCCACCTAGAGGTGCAGATAATAGTCACACGTTATTAACTAACTGTTTACATAGATAAAATAACAATGATTTATCAAGAAAATCGTAGACCCAATGTTAGGGACATATTTTTGTCTATGTGCCCAACTATGGCCTGTTGTATTGATAACGCAGTAAAAATGTTGTTATTGGTAAAATTTTAATGGAAATATATGAGTTTGCGGTTGTGTATTTCTCAAATGGCTCGTTGAAACACAAACCTATGCAACGAAATCTGTATACACAGATAAAAAGAAACATCGAATTTTCTGCGTTATCTAATGCACATAAAGGGAATGCTAGATTTGGCAGAAAATAATGGGATTTTTCATGTAACTTTAAGCCAGATAATGCCTGAATCTAGCCTGTTGTATGAAAGAATGCACACATTGTTGTATGGCACATGAAATATTGCAAACAATTTCAAAGGAGGCGTTTTGATTTGGAATTAAACGAGGGGAAATTTTACGCGCCTGTTAAAATTAATTATTTTTTCTGAGTAGATTCAAAAATCGGATCTTAAACACCATATAAATTAAATCCGCCAATGGCACGAAAGGATCATTAACTAGGGAAAGAGAAATGGCCCAATTTTTAGAAATAATCATTTTCGAGTCTTTGGTATAAGAATATTTTAAGCAATTCACGTTAAATGCGCAGTAAAAATCAATTTTCGGACTTCGTGAATATGCAAAAAAAATGACTCGTTCAATGATTTAGATGGTCAGAAAATAAGCATCCTTCTGGGCATGTGTGACGTCTCACGTTGTATTATTCACAACCGAGTGTCAGACAGAAACCATAGATTTAGTTTTTTTTTTGTTCTTTTGGCGATGTCGGTGTTTCCCCGACATGCTACGAAGGATTTGAATTCCACTTTGAAATTAACTGCGCACTGGTATGCTTCTAAATTTGGATGCACTTGAATGAGTTTTCAATAAATTGTCGAGTTTCCGCACACCAAATAACAAGCTTATAAAGACACCGGATAAACTAAGCATAACGTGTGAAATCTACTTTGAGAATTGCACAACGCTAATGCCGAAGCCGAAGATAATGACTTGACGTGTACCTGTATGTATTATTAGATGTTTCGAATGAGAATTTAAGAATACATCCAAATGAACTTAAAACGGAAGCATGTGTAAATTTAAGATCAAAGTCTTTACAGCTTGTGAGGATTACGTCACGCGTAAAATTCATTATTTTTAAGAGTGAAGGATTACAATCTATTCACAGATAAAAAGAAACATTGAATTTTCTGCGTTATCTAATGCACATAAAGGGAATGCTAGATTTGACAGAAAATAATGGGATATTTCATGTAATGTTAAGCCAGATAACGCCTGAATCTAGCCTGTTGTATAAAAGATTGTAAACATTGTTGTATGGCACATGAAATATTGCAAACGATTTCGTCGTTTACGCCTCGTTTGGCTCGGAATAAAACGAGGGGAAATTTTAAGCGCTTGTTAAAATTCAATATTTTTGCATTAAAAAAATGGATGGTGATAAAAAAAAGCTAAGACAGATAATTGCTTTCGATAAATTTCCCATGGAAGGTAATTATTTAAGCTTACTTGCAAAAAAAATTCTACGCCCTTGCGAGCGGCCTTCCGGCAGTTAACCGGAACATTCGCCATGGCGGACGAAAACATGCGTGTAGGCATGTTTTTGAGTTCTTTCTTCGTTTTATTTATCAATTCCTCCTCAGTTTTCGCGACAAAATTGTTGGATCTTACGCTTCAGGTTGGCCCAGAAATTCTCGATGGGACGCAGCTGGGGGACGTTGGGCGGGTTCGCCGACTTGGGTACCACATCGATATTCAGCCGCTCCATCTCGATCGCTTCGAGTAGTGGGCCGACGCCAGATCCGGCCAGAACACCGCGTCTTCACCCTTATGGTATTTCTTGATGAATGACGCAACTTCCGGCAGACATTTCGTGCTATAAATTTCCCAGATTACTGCCTGTCCGAAGCAAAAGAAGAGCGGCTTGGACATCCCCTTCTCGCTGATAGTCAGCCACAGCAACACCTTCTTGGGGAACTTGGAAAATGAAATGAACTCCCCCACCTCAGAGCTCACTTCCTTCGTGGGGAAGTTAAATACGAAGTGCCCCGCCAGTCGTTGCCATCCAGGGTGAGATAGGTCTCGTCGTCCATCACCACCGCCACGTCGCGATTCGCTGGGAAAACCGAGTTGACCATCTTATTCAGCCGCTGCCTATGCGTCATTGTCTGCAGCTCCGACTGCAGCTCCACTGGGACGCGACTTCCGCTTCCCGACATGTATGTTCATGTTCGCCAGGTACTTTTAAACTGTTTGACCGCTCGAACCGACCTCTCGCCCAAGGGCACGCCATGAAAGCGATGTAGCCAGTTTTCCCTCGGTCTTCCTCTTCAGCATCCTTTGGAGCCGCATGTCGCTCAGGGTCGTCGGCCGTCCGGAACCGTACCTTCTTCCGATGCTCTTTAAAAAAAAAAAAAAAAAAAAAAAAAAAAAAAAAAAATTTTTTTTTTTTTTTTTTTTCACAAAGTGCCGCACGATGTCTGTTTTCGACGTGGTGGTATGCCGTTCTCTTTTCAGAACGCGCACAAAAAAAAATTATGTTGTCTTAACTGTTTTTGCCATCACGGTTGGAGTTCGAGTCTTAGAGAAATCAAATTTTGTCTACTGACTTAACAAAAAAAAAAAAAAAAAAAAAAAAAAAAAAAAAAAAAAAAAAAAAAAAAAAAAAAAAAAAAAAAAAAAAAAAAAAAAAAAAAAAAAAAAAAAAAAAAAAAAAAAAAAAAAAAAAAAAAAAAAAAAAAAAAAAAAAAAAAAAAAAAAAAAAAAAAAAAAAAAAAAAAAAAAAAAAAAAAAAAAAAAAAAAAAAAAAAAAAAAAAAAAAAAAAAAAAAAAAAAAAAAAAAAAAAAAAAAAAAAAAAAAAAAAAAAAAAAAAAAAAAAAAAAAAAAAAAAAAAAAAAAAAAAAAAAAAAAAAAAAAAAAGGTTAATAGGATGGATATTACCGTATGGGTAGTTTCGTCAGTACGGGTGAAGGTAAACCTTTGAAAAAACGGTAATTTTGTCCATTATTTTAAATGCAAACGTTGTACGCTTTAACAGACATACGTAGTTCTTTTGCAATTTTGAATAAGAAATGTATCCAGAATAACCCATTCTCATCCATATGCGTTGTACGCATGTACCCATCATAGCATGCTGTCTATTTGACAGTCATTTTTCGTTTGTATACTTGTTTCTATGGTTTAAGTTCTTCGTAACGCAAAACATCGCGCATTGAAAATCGAGTAAAAAATATGGTTTTGGACGCATGGCTTAGTAAATAAGCTAAAACTATGCAAACATAAGAGAAACGCTTTGAAATTCATCCCGCGAGTGTAAAATCCATCATAAAAAAGCTTGAAGAATCTATAAGCTGGATGCATTGCCCAGGAAACTCGGATTTTCAGACGCAAAAAAAACTTCGAATTTTTCAATCCGTACCTGAACCAGACAATGGTATTCCTAATTAGGAAGAACAAATCAACGTCGATACGTGGTTTGGCCTTATTGGCGGAAACGAGCGTCGGAATCACCCAACGTATCAATGAACGGAATAACCTGAAGACCTATGAAAAGCAAAACATCGCCAAACAAATAATAGAACAAAAGCATCGTGCTGCAACAAGTGCCCGGATATCGTATTCGTGAGTTTTACAACGACCAGATGCATGCATTTCGATTGACGTGAAACCTGCGTGGAAAGGACATACATCCACCAAATTTCCATCAGCTTCGGCCGATCGAACGTTTCTGGACGTGTGTGAAGAGGATCCTCAAAACGACTGGTAAAGCAGCTGACAGTATGCAATAGTTCATTAAAAGGTTTTTAGGCTAAAGCGTAAAACGCATTGAAACACTTGTCCGGAAATTGATAACAAGTGTTCGTTCAAACATTTGAAATTTTTTGAGAGAACAATATTAATTTCATCTGGTCATCACCCCCATCAAGTTCAATATCTTACAATCGTTTGTTTGATTAGTACTTCAATCGTTCATTTGAATAACACATCATTGTTCAGGGGAACTATATCTGGATATATTATTTTTGATGCAGTCCTTAAATCTTACTGCATTAAATATTTAAATAGTAAGGGTGAAAAAAGTGTCCTTAATGCCTTTACGCGTTTAAGTCTCCCTGATTATTGAAACTCTTCAAACACATTAGGTTCTTTATCTTTTTTTAGGTGTGATTCCGTACTGCAAATAAGATGAATTCATGGCCCACTTATATGATACAGGGTGCCTTAATATCAATGCAAATTGTTGAATTACTTCTAAACGTCGACTTAAACTGAAAGGGTTCGTTTTCGTGAAGGAAGGCGATTTGTAATGCATAGCACACTTATGAAGCAAATTATTTGTATTCCTCAAATAAGTTGTTTAAGCTGTAACTTTCAAACTTTAACTAGCTTGGGTGTTAATGATGGCAGAAGCGATGTTAAAAACCTTTGAATGGATGGACAATTTGTGTTATCCTCTTTTTTTTATCATTTTTAAGATTCTTCACCGAATGTATCAGATGTATCAAACTTTCTGTCCTTTGCTTCAGTTCTTTCTTTTCTGTTTGACTAGAATGACAGTGGAAGCGATTTGGCAGGCGTTTGGAACAGAGCGCGCAGTTTCCCTGCATTCTTTTCGGGTTTCATGACAATTTTTGAACAGCTTGATACGCTGTCAGAAGATTAGAAAGGAAACGGTTTGGTAAGCACTGTGACTTTATAGAAAATTTGCCAAGAGAGCTCACAAAAATCCAAACATCCTTGGTATTTCGTTGAAAATATTCTATACAACTTCCAAGTGCGTGATTTGGTCACTTGTATCTGCTTCAGTGTCCAGTTTGGCTGCTTACTGGCATGAAAATAAAGATTGCCTTTTCGCAGACGAATCCTCCGAACAATAGTTTTTCTGGAAATATATTTTTTAGCTGTGTCTTCATTCCGGTTCCGGTAAGCGTGATTGCTACTTAACACCCCAGGTTCAATCCTAGCCCCAGTTAGTGGGAGTTTTCGAAGGTGAACATTTTTCAAGTCACCCTAGGTAACCAATAAGCAGTTCAAAAGCATCTTCACGGCAGCCTATCAAACAATTAAGTCACCTTAAATGCAACATAGATGCCGTTTTTGGCCCAATATTTGGCTGCTTTACTGCACTGCTATAATAATGCTTCATAAATGCTATTTTGCATTCGAAGTGCTTTTTACAGGCTACAAGCATTGAACATAGCATTTGATATCCAACTGTACAACTGATACATTAATGCTGATATAATGCTTGTAGCATCTGAAATACAGATTTAGGGTTGATTTACTGCATATGCTAATGCTTATTGTTTGCCTGGGGCGTCTTCCTTCAAACGGGAAGTTGGTTTCCATTCATTTGTTGATGGAGGGTGGAGGTGAAATTAGTATTTTTACACGAGACGTAATTCTATTTTAATTTTCATCACGAAACGTACACAAAGATATCAGGTAAAACTATGTTTGCCGAAACAGAAACTTGCGTAACTTGAAAAAAAGATGTGGTTGATTATTTGTTTTAATCTCTTCTGTCTGATTCTCATTTTTTTAAGGCCGCTCGCATGTGCTTGGTCCCAGGGTCCCGAAAGTTACATGATATTTTGATAGTTGCTTTCCAACGCAATTGCAGATCGTATGTTCTACTGCGACCCGTTCCCTGGCTCATCCAATCGATTCTTTTCTTTTCCCGAAAATTCTCATTCAAGAACTTTGCCGGTTGATTTAACCAGTTTCAATGATTTTGTTATTTTTTAATCTGAACACGTCGGATTTTTAACCAAAAAGTCATGAATATTTCTTTGCTATAAGATCGACAGATGCCAGCATCCTTCAGTAAATAAGATTGACCCGTAACGCTGGTAGATCACGTGGTGCGTTACGGGGTATCAGATCTACCACCGAACCTTAGTCCGAATTAATTCAAACTAGGGAACATTTTTGTAGTCAAAAGAACGTATATTAGTCCTTATTACATTTTATGTCTTGTGAAAAGCGACAATACTCGGATTGACCCTCATTTGATTGATTCTCATTTTCTATTTGATGTTCTATATTTTGAACTGGTTAGGGCTAGGATTCTGATGCATGGTCAGTATCGGAGTCATTGTTTGTTTTGTTTGCAATGAATCCGGTTTTGACTGATAAAGGGGCGCGCCTTTGAAGAGTGCTGTCACTAACAAAGGGTTTAAATAGCGGAAACTTTCAAAAAATACCAAATTCATAGCTAACAAAACAAACAAACACAAATGTAAAAAACACCGAATACTTCATCATTTCTCAATAGTGATGATGTAACTCGAAATGCACTGAACAAAGTATACGGGATATACTACAATAGATCAAATTAGTGGTCGCAGTGGTTTATGTCCCGAACAGAGGAAAAAAAAATAAGATTGAGTTGAAAAAGAATATAAGAAAGTGTGTTTAGTTGAATATAAATTCAACCAAACACACTTTCAAACATCGGTTTCAAGAAATATATTTTTGCGTTACATTCATCGATGTACGTCAAAAATGAATTACGTCTATCATATATTTCATAATACCTACAGCCTGTCCACGTTATAATTCGGACACCTTTCTTTCAGTATAGATTTTGAATTATTTCGCGGATCGCTGAAACGTTTCATTTATATGACAGCTGAAAGTCTCATTTTTATTGGGTGGTACTAGCATTCTTGTTACATTCAGTAAAATGGCGTCGAATCTAGTGGAAGAGCACAAACGCATTTTGTACGAACGGCAGCAAAATCCGAATTTATCAGTAAGCGATGTTGACAAAGAAGGACAAAGAAGGTGTCTAAATTCCCGAAGAAGTATTTGATTTGGTAGGCCATATGTAGTTGTGGTCGAATATCTAAACGTTTCGTCAAAAGAGGTTGCTACCGTTTATCAGAAGTCACGATTCTCCAGCTCTGTTTTGGCCTGATTTTGCCTCTTGTTACTATAGGTACAGGAGGTCAGATACGTGCCAAAAACAGCCAATCCACCAAACTGCCTAGAACTTCGCCCAGTGGAGTACTGGGCTCTAGTTAAGCGGAAACTCATCGAAACTAAAAAGCATGCAAATGGTACCGATGATTTCAAGAGAAGATGGAGAATCGTCACGGCGGGCGTATCTGAGGATACCGAACGGAACCTGACGTCGGGTGTAACACAGCAAGTTTCTAATGTAGATGTAACTCTATTACTGTGAAATAAACAATCGATTTTGTTGAATTATGTGTAGATTTTTTTGCAGCTATTACAAAATTTAACGTGGACAGGCTTTAAGTGTGCGGATGTCCGAAGTCAATGTTCTTCTTTCCATTTCCATCATGCATAATTTTTTTACTAAAAAAAACGGAGAAAAGTTCCAAAACCAATTGTTCTCTAAACATTAGACTTAGACAAATCCAACTGTGCTCTAAACATTGACTACTTAGAGCGCTGCTGTAAATTAAGCGATTACGTCCAGATTCTAAGTGGTTTAAACTTTGATCAATGTTTGTGTTCTCCTAACATTTTTGCATCAGTATACAAGGTTAACTTTTCCTATTTTTCCATGTTGATATCTGCCTCAGCTTCATCCACTTTGCTTACATGCATTTCACTTAAAATTTGTTTTTCTTTATCTATTCACCATCCAGACGAAGTTGCACCAGCTTTTTTTCTCGTAGATACGTAGGTAACTTAGTGGGAGGATAAGCATCATTAAGTTTTGAAGCATCGTTCGGGCTGACGGAAGGCAAACATCAAAGACCGAAAGAATTTTAATTGAAATACTTTCCGCGTTCGACATGTGAAGGGGGAAGTATCTCGCTCTGGGAGTGTAGAAAGTGCAATTACCGTAAGATGCTCAGTCCAACACACACATACCCACTTGCATCCTGGAACCGGTAGGATGTGCAGATCAGAAAAGAAAGATGTGTTCCACCCTTGCGATTGTTAGACGCGGGATGGGTTATGTACATTACAAAAGGGTGGCAGCTTCTTGCTGTGGAGTGGAAGGTGCAAGGAAGCGAGGTTCCTTTCTTCCGTAGGATCGTCTTACTGGCGCTTTGAGAGAAATCTCACGTCTTATTAGACGCTGAGGTGGCGCAAATGAGCTCCTAATTTTACAAATTGTAATTGAGTTGTTGGAATTGTGGCAGAAACAAATGAACTGGAAAACGTTCTCCGTACCTAATATTGTTGGCATCCGGTGGGATGATGGGTGGTTGGAATGGATTTGGAATCGAAGGCGTGCATGTGGATGCGGGTGGTTGAAAGATTTGTAATAAGCTGATGCGAAATGTGTTTTATATTGAAGCTAAGTAACTGTGACATTCATGTCTTGTTCATTACGATAATTGGATCGATGAAGTTATTAGGAAACACAGACATATACCTAAACCATCTAAACAAAATACGGAAGAAATTATGTGCATATTCACAAAATGCAGTGGGAGAATTCTTTTATCTCTATCATGGAGAGGATCATAGTTCGAACTATTTTATCGAAAACATTAACAAGGTCTAGCACAAATATCTAGAACTTAACATAACTAACTTTTTTTTCTCGTTAAAAATAGAACAAACAAAGGCCGGTGAACTACAATAATAAACAAACATGAAATAATAAAAACTTAACTTGTTTTCCGACAACACCGTGAGGATTCGTTGAATGCAACTGGTATTGGTGCAACGGAATATCGACTCCATTTTTCACGTATATTGAAACGTATACAAACGAAACTCCGCCCCGTTTCCAATTTTTTTTTTCCATCCAGCACTTTTCTCTTCGGAATTCCCCTGAAAATTGCGAAAACGGGAGAGCTACACTGGATACATTGCGTGTTAGAGGGAGCCAACCGATACCAACCACCCTCTATCTCTGAGGATTATTTTGTTTGTTTTTCGTGCCACTACCTCACGCCACTGCAATGATTTTCCCGCAGGTCGTTGAGGATGAAATTTATTTAAAACAATATTTACACACAAACTCGGATGGGGTATGAGGTGGAAGAAGCTGCGGGAGATACCAGGGAACAATTTCACTGCTCGGAGAAAGCCTTTTCCTTCAATCCGGGTCGCTTCATTAACAGGATGGCTTGTTGGTGGTTGGTTTGGTACAGCGCACACACAATGATCCTTTTGTAGCTGCTGATGATGGTTATAACCATCCACGCGATGATGATGATGATGCCAACTAACAGAATTCCAACGGCAAACCATCGCCATCAACCCTTTTCTGCCAATAGGCTGGCTCCATCATTAACATCATCATCGTGCGACCCCCATACTGGCATGTGTCTCCCTCACGTTTTCAGGGGTAATGAAGATGAAAATTCATCGAAATCTCGGCGTCATTATCTGTAGCTGTAGGAGGGTTGCTTAGGGTACTAGTGCGTTGTCTTTTCCATTCGGTATGAGGAATTTCACTGTGTTTCTTCGGGTTGTGATGAATACATCACATAGATTGACTTGTCTAAGTAATGGGTGAATAATATGGTGGAGCCATACTTTTTCCATTATTTGTGGAAATCGTAAATTAATAAATCGCGGATTACACTAAAAAAACAAGATTGTATTGCAGTTTCGAATGATTTTGTTTCATTTTTCGCTATTTTCTCGACTTTTCGAACATATGTAACCAAAGCCAAGTAAAAATGCAAATTATCAATTTTATTCGAAAAATTAGATTTGTGCTCAAGGTGATGCAGTGTATTAGTTAGTGAGATTGAGATTGGCGTCCGATGATGGCTCATATAAGAAAAAAAATTAGAAGTGGGTTATATCAGGGATATAACCGCGAGGTTCACGTAGAACCGCGTCGGTGTATAGTAATAATGGTATCATCTAATTTATACATTTTTTTATGAATTCATTTATTTGTACAGGCTCAATCGATTCAACTTTACAGAGCCAAGTTTTCATGTTTATATACATCAGTTATCTTAGAACTAAGGTTAAGGGGGTAGAACCGATTACTCGCAGCCGTGTCGAGGTTAATAGAAATTACAATTTTATGGATGGGAAAATTGCGGTGGAAATTTTGAACAAAGCAAAAGGAACAATGGTTTTCTTATATCTAGAACTTTCAATTACAATTTTTTAACTGAACGTTTTCAATTTAAAAAAAAAAATAACTCACTCACACACACACAACCACAATCACACACTGACGCACACATTCCTCAAAAATTTAACCTAAACAAGTACACTACTAATTAATTATGTTTTTATTGCGTACAGTGCGCCAATTATATTATAATGTTTTTGAAAATTGGAAATATCTTCTCAACACCATGGGATCCCAGTATTGAACAGCAGTTTCTGCTAGAACCAAAGATGTGAAGAGAAAGTATCGATAGGTTCGATAGAGCTCGGCAGGTTATGAAAATTGAATAGAAGTAGTTTGAAATTGAGCGTAGGGCATTGTTTTGGCAGTATTTCGAAGCAGACATACACAGCTCGAAAAAGTAGTGTGAATTTCTGTTCAATATCATGCACATAAATGGAGCGTCACAAAACATAAGAATTTGCGTTATACATCGTGTAATGTTCCGGGACATTCCATACATTGCCGATAATATTGTACGCAAAAGCTCATCTTTGATAGAACTATTTCATGCAAGTGGCTCCTTCGTGTGGAATGTAATACAAATTGACATGCTCTGATATTTACATCACAATGAAAATTTAGATTTTTTTTCTGTGTAGACACACACTACCAAAATGTCATGTAAATTTCTGTCCCCTGAGACCGACACATGCAAGCGTCTTATAGCACATAAGAATGAGTTGAAAGAGATGAGAAAATAAATTCAACAAAACACATATTTTGTCGAACTGCGTATGTGTCAGTTTCAGTAGACTTAATTTTACACGAAATCTTTCTTTACGTTCCCCAATTTTTTACAAACATGAATTAAGTCTCGTGTAAAATTTATAATTGCTAAGTGTGCATCTTTGCCAAACATCCCACTGCGGGGTAGGTGAAGGCAGCACGACCCGCAGTTCACCTACCCTGCAGTGGGATGTTTGGCAGAGATGTCTATGTCTGCTTCGAAATACTGCCAAAACAATGCCCTACGCTCAATTTCAAACTACTTCTATTCAATTTTCATAACCTGCCGAGCTCTATCGGACCTATCGATACTTTCTCTTCATATCTTTGGTTCTAGCAGAAAATGCTGTTCAATACTGGGATCCCATGGTGTTGAGAAGACATTGCAATTTTCACTAAACAAGTAAGTTAATCAAACTACAATCTATAATTAATGTTAGTTAAAAACACATGCATAAGTTTCATAAACTCCAGATCGCGTGTAGCCAAAATGTCTCGAATCGGTACATTGGGTTGTCTACCTCAAGCCCGAAGGGAATCATAAAGCTCGCTGTCCGCGAAGAACTTCTACCACGCTCCCAACTTTTACTTCACTACCAAAATCTTGGCGGAATCAACAGCAGCTTGACTGAATACCAGTTGGCATGTAACGATGCGTGCTATGATATCTACGCGTTTACTGAAACGTGGCTGAATGACAACACTTTATCATCGTAATTGTTTGACGACTCATACGCAGTCTTCCGCCAGGATCGGTCATCCGCTAACAGCAACAAGCAATCGGGTGGAGGTGTTCTTCTGGCAATCCGGTCCTGCTACAAATCGCGGTTATTGAATCCCCCTGGAAGCTCAACAGTTGAACAACTATGGGTAGCAATTACTAGTTTCGAAGTAACGTATTTCATCTGTGTTGTGTACATTCCACCGGACCGTGTACATGATGGCAACCTCATAGAAAAGCACTTAAGTTCACTTGATTGGATTGTTGCGCAAATGAGCGCGATAGACAACATCATCATTCTCGGCGATTTCAACATGCCTGAAATTTCTTGGATGAACGATTCCCGAGGCTTCCTTTTTCCGGATTTTTGTCATTCTTCAATTCGACCAGCTTCAATTGACTTATTGGACGGTTATTGCACCACAGGTCTAAAGCAGACGAGCAGCATCTTCAACAGTAACGGTCGCATGCTTGACCTTTGCTTTGTCAGCGAAGAGTTGGGCCTAGACTGCTCGGTCACTCATGCTCAAGGACTTTTCGTGAAAGTGTGCAGGCACCATTCCCCTTTATTGGTAACGATGAAGGTCAGCCTAGAGAAATGTTTTCGTGAAATTACTGAAAACGTATTTTACGACTTTGGCAAAGCAAATTTTGATGAAATGAACGTCTTCCTAGGTGGGAATGATTGGGATGAGATATTTAGCGATCTTGATGCAAATCTAGCGGCTTCGACTTTGTCTGCTATCCTGCTGTATGCCATCAAACAATTTGTGCCAAAGAAACGCTGCCAAGTACCGCCTAATCCTGCTTGGTCGAATGCGGAGCTAAGACAGCTGAAAAAAAAAATGAAACGCTCCGCACTCAGGAAGCACAGCAAATACCGCATATCTAACTAGATCTGTCTACGCTCGAGCAAACAATTATTACAAAGAACTGAACGACTATTTGTACAACGGTGATATTGACCAGCTTCAACGACGCCTCAAATCCAACCCTAAGCGCTTCTGGCGTTATGTAAATGAGCAAAGGAAA
This sequence comes from Aedes koreicus, assembly GCA_024533555.2. Lineage (NCBI taxonomy): Eukaryota > Metazoa > Arthropoda > Insecta > Diptera > Culicidae > Aedes > Aedes koreicus. The sequence continues at coordinate 39,226 of JAHHFK020000005.1, read as the reverse complement.
GAATCTGGATTGCCTTCGAATGTGCTCTTTGGAAGCTGACTCAACGGCACTTTGGAAGCTGACTCAATCCCGGGAATCGCAGATCTTTTTCGCTCACAGTTTAGCAGTGTATTCACCGATGAAATTCTCGATTTTGATGATATTGTCGCCGCTGCTAATAACGTACCTCATCTCACTGCTTCCAGTCCACAGATGTCGGTCACTACCGCCATGGTGGTCGCAGCAGGGAAGCAACTGAAGTCATCAAAAGGCTGCGAATCCTGGTGATATTCCTTCGTTTATGCTCAAACGTTGCCTTGTACCGCCCGCGAAGCCTCTGGCAACGGTTTTCAACTTTTCCTTAACGACAGGCATTTTTCCGTCCTGCTTGAAAGATTCGTTTGTTTTTCCTGTTCACAAAAAGGGATGCAAACGAACAGTTTCAAACTATCGTGGAATTGCAGCGTTGCGTGCTACCTCTAAGCTTTTCGAGTTGGTTGTTCTCGATACTCTGTTTCGGAACTACTCTCACAGCATCTCCTTGGAACAACATGGTTTCATGCCCAAACGATCAACTACTGCTAATTTAGTCACCTTTACGTCATTTCACATACGTGAGATGGAAAAAGGACATCAAATAGACGCTATCTACACTGATCTCTAGGCAGCTTTTGACAAAATCAACTATGAGATTGCACTGGCGAAGTATGCTAGGATAGGTATCGATAATGGTTTGCTGATCTGGCTGCGCTCGTATTTGATTGGTCGGAACACGTCCGTGAAGATCGGTGACTTCATCTCAACACCATTTCTTGTCTCATCCGGTGTCCCTCAAGGCAGTCACCTCGGACCTTTCCTATTTTTACTCTACATGAACGACGTAAATCACAGCTTGACATACCTCAAACTGTCGTATGCTGACGACCTCAAGCTCTACTTTGTGATAAAGAAGACCACAGATGCCATATTCTTACAGTAACAACTGGAAGTATTCGGATCCTGGTGCCACTTAAATCGAATGTCTTTGAATGTGGCCAAATGCTCAGTCATCTCTTTTGGCCGTAAACGCTCGCTTTTTCAGCACGCCTATTCGCTATTCGGTACCGAGCTGAAGCGTGAGACAACAGTAAAGGACTAAGGAGTAATGTTAGTCACCAAGCTGTCATTTAAGGATTACGTTTCGTACATTGTTTCCAAAGCCTCCTTACAGTTGGGCTTTATGTTCCGTTTTGCTAAGAAATTCCGTGATGTGTACTGTCTTAAGGCGCTGTACTGCTCTATAGTGCGCCCAATTCTGGAATATTCACTAGTGGTTTGGTCCCCCTACTAACAAAACAATACTTTAAGGGTAGAAGCTATTCAGAAGAAGTTTGTCTACTTCGCATTACGACGACTTCCTTGGGGAATCAATTTACCTAGTTATGCCGATCGCTGAAAACTTATGAACCTTGCATTGCTGGAAGCGAGGCGTGACGTCACTAAAGCTTGCTTTGTTGGTGATCTTCTTCAAGGCCACATTGATTGCTCAGCTCTACTTGGTATTCTAGACATCAGCACTAGACGCCGAAATCTCCGATCCCACGCATTACTGTACATTCGACACTATTACAAATTACGGGCGGAACGAACCGGTAAAAAGTATGTGCCGTGTGTTCAACCGTTGCTATTCCGTATTTAATTTTAACGTTAGCCGTAAATGTAATAAGAATAGTTTTAAGAAGTTTTTGTGCTAAGTTTGTAGTATCATTGTATGTGTCAGTTAGAATTATATTGAACGGTCATTGGGGTAAACATCTTACCTGTTAACAAATAAACTAAACTAAACTAAAATGGTACAACGTCATGTAGCGAGTTTGAGGGTTCAACTCAAGAAGCTTCACAAAGTTTTCGATTGCCTGGGGGTTCATAACTTCACACCTGGTGAGGAGCCGGAGACATAATTCTGAAAACCGATCCGAGAGTGGCAACATGCCAGCCAGCACTTCAAGATTCATGGTATGAGTCGAGTGCATGCAACCTAACGCGATACGAAGACACCGATACTGAATACGTTCCAGTTTGATGATGTGTGACCGAGCCGCTAACTGAAAACAAAAACTACCGTATTCCAAAACCGACAAAATCGTTGTCCGGTACAACGTTAGAAGATCTTGTGGATGCGCTCCTCACCAGGTTCCAGTAATTGTTCGAAGGAAGTTGATCCTTTGCTGGCACTTTCGCTTCAGATACTCAATGTGGGATCTCCAGGTGCACTTAGAATCGAACCAGACCCCAAGATATCTAAATGACATGGAATGAGTTATCGGTGTACTCCAAATTTGAAGCTTCGGTTGTGCTGGGCTATGCTTCCTAGAAAAAACCACCAAATCAGTTTTCTCCGTAGAGAATTCAATACCTAGCTCTAGAGCCCAAGTAGACAAATTGCCTAAGGTATCCTGTGGCCTTGATGAGGCTCTTAAATTCGCGTCCGAGAGCCGTGTACCTTTCGAAGTGTTCAGGTGTTCCACGTCTACGAAAAACTTTGAACGCGTCGGACTTTTTGCGGTAAACCTCGGTGCATTGCTGATCCCACCATGGGGAAGGAGGTTTCCTGTGAAATAACGTTCCTGGAACTGGTCGAGTTAGAGCTTGAAGCGCGCTTTTCAAAATCAGGTTGAAGAGGAAGTTATATTCCTCCAGCGGTGGAAGCCCTTCTACCGTTGTTCCGGCTTCATCTATTGCTGTCTTGAACCTTGTCCAATCGATACTACGAGTTACATCATACGTGACGTTGATGGATTCCGGCGGATTGAACCCGGTGGCAATCGAAATTTTAATAGGCAATTTCACGTGCAGTCCAACGATAATGAATTCGAGCAAAGTGTGCGGTCTAATCTACAGCGCCTTTCCTACTATCGAAGGAAATGATAGCTGCAAGGAGGGGCCACTCTAATGTTAATTTTTTCAAAAAAGTTTTAACAGTGGAAAGCATTGCCATAACAATGCTTTTAAGATTGTCAGAAATTTCGAGGTACTTGAAAATACCTTCTCCAATATCATCGAATGAGAACAGCACAGATGAAGAAGGGGCCTCTGTTCTTAAAATCGTGGCATCAGGGGTTTTGGATGTCCCCGGGAGAGATGGGAAATCCTGTGTGTAAGGAGTATATCGAAAATAAGCTATCCACAAACTTTCTTTCAAATTATGTTGAAAACCGATATTTTATTCATACAAAAAATTTATCCTTTATTGTACGAGGTAAAACTTGAACATAATGAAGACCGGATGAAATTTAAGTTATTCCTTCACGAATTTTCGAACTTTGGATCGAATGCTCTTCATCAAGTTCCGGACAAGTGTTGCATTGCATTTTTTGGACGCTTGAGCCCAAATTTTTTTGAACTCCTGCATGTTCCCAGCTGCCTTACCAGTCTTCTTGAAGACCCTCTTCACGATTGCCCAGTAACGTTCGATGGGTCGAAGCTGAGGGCAATTTGGTGGATTGATATTTTTCTCAACGAAATCTATACCCTTTTCCGCAAGCCAATTGAGAGTGGTTTTGGCATAGTGAGCCGACGCTAAATCCGGCCAAAACAGTGGAGGTGTACTATGCTTCTTATATAAAGGCAACAATCTCTTCTGGAGACACTCAGATCGATAGATTTCCGCATTTATAGTTCCGGTAGTGTAAAAAATGGTTGACTTCAAACCACAGGAACATATTGCTTGCCATACCAGTACCTTTCGACCGAATTTCTCCACTTGAATCGACCTGTCTGCATCGCTCACATCCTCCCCAACGACGGCAGTAAAGTTTTGTGGACCTGGAAGGGTTTGTGAGTCCTCCTTTACATAGGTCTCGTCGTCCATCAAAACGCATGCATCCGGCCACTGCAAAAGACGCGAATACAATTTCCGGGCCCTTGTTGCTGCTCGCTTCTTCTGTTCTGCACTTTGTTTCGAGATTTTCTGCTACTTGTAGGTCTTCAGGTGGTTTCGCCTCTTGATACGCTGGATCATTCCGACACTCGTTCCTGCTTTTTTGGCCAAATCACGTATTGACATTGATTTGTTCTTCATGATTAGAGATACCACTTTCTGCTCCAGTTTCGGGTTGGAAGAACCGGGTTTTCTGCCTCTTCCTGGTAGCTCATTCAAAGAATAGTGTTCCCCAAACTTATTAATGATGGTTTTAACACTCGCATGATGAATTCCAAACCGCTTCGCCAATTTTCGCATAGTAATACCTTTCTCACTTAGCCATGTGTCCAGAACCTTAATTTTCACTTCCTTTTCAATACGCGACATTTTGAAAACGCAGAATTCGAACCGCACAAATACACGCGTACAACGCAAATGTATGTGGATAGCTTATATTCGATACTTTCCTTAGTTGGCACTACGAAAACCAGGAGGATTCGGATTATCCTTCTTTCCGCTGCTCTCTGAATTGGGCATGTTGATTTGGGACTTCTGTTCAGCTACTTTCCCTGCTCGGATACGTCTTCGCTTCCGTGAAGCACCTACGTCACATGTATTGACTTGTCTAAGGCTGTGAACCAATTCGCGAGTTAAATTTAACTTTGATTAAAAATTGACAGATGGAAAATTATGCTGCTACCCTGCTATCCGAGTTTGGTTATTTCTGACAGATGCGAAGTTAAAATTTTACCATCAGGGCTGCATTCTATTCGAAACCCGGTTTATCAATAACACAAGGATCTTCGAACATGGCAACATAGCTTTCGAAGTGTCACTTTTTAACCAAAGTTAAATTTAAAGACTGTACTCGATGAAATTTGGACACACGCAATTGTTCGTAACTTTTTAGCGTGTGGGTAAAAATTATTGAAATTTTAACTGAATGTATTTCATTGTGTTGTGGCAATTGTGTAATGAGTTTCGTGAAAATCGGTCGAGTGATTTCAGTGATGGCTTCGAATGAAGATATAGTGCGCCAACAAATTTTAGGCACTCACTTCGAAAACCCAAACGCTTCTCATCGATGGATCGGAAAACAGCTCGGATTCGCACATTCAACCGTATCTCATGTGATCAAAACGTCCAAGGACCGTAAGACAACCAAGCGGAAAAATGGTAGGGGCAAAAAACGTGGCACATCAAATCCGGAGAAGGCCAGGATGGTATTGAACCAATTTAAGCGTTATCCCAACATTTCGATCAGGGATGTTGCGAAAAAGGCGAAAGTTTCAGTTTGTTTTGTGCAGAAAACAATGAAACGTTCTGGATTACATGTGTACAAGGTCCAGAAGGCACCAAACCGGAGCGATAAACAGAACTCAGCGGCCAAAATTCGTGCAAGAAAACTGTACAGGTAGAGGCTCACAAAACCGTTCTGCATTGTGATAGACGATGAGACCTACATTAAAGCCGACACCAAACAAATGCCAGGACAGGAACACTACGTCGCCACCTCTAAGTTGGCCGTTCCGGAGAGTGCACGGAAGAAGAAACTGTCAAAATACGCTAAAAAATTCCTTGTCTGGCAAGCGATCTGCGGATGTGGCAAAATGAGTCAGTCCTTCATCACCTCTGGGACCGTCAACGGACAAATCTACAAGGACGAATGCCTCCAAAAACGACTTCTGCCCTTCTTGAGATCTCACGATGGCCCGACACTGTTTTGGCCGGATTTGGCATCTTGCCACTATGCCCGGCCCGCCTTAGACTGGTACAAAGATAATAATGTAGTTTTTGTACCAAAAGACGTCAACCCTCCAAACACTCCAGAACTTCGCCCAATTGAAAATTTTTGGGAAATCATGAAAGCAAAGCTCGTTAAAACTCCAAAACTGATAGAAAATGAACTTGAACTACAGAAAGTGTGGTTATAAGTAAGTAAGCAAGTCGGTCCTATCATTGCCCAAAATTTGATGAAAGAGGTCAAGGCAAAGGTGCGGGCATTTGGGTTGGGAGAAGAGGTGCAATAAACCAATGATGTCAAAACTTAACCATTTAGTAGTACTTTATTTCCAGAAAGTTTGAAAAGAATCGGGCTCAAGGAAAATTTTTGGTGACCTATTTTGTGTGTCCAAATTTCATCGAATACAGTCTTTAACTCGTGAATTGGTTCACAGCTTAAGTATTAATGGGTGAAAAATATGGTGGAGCCATACTTTTTCGATTATTTGTGTAAATCGTAAATTAATTAATCACGGATTACACCCACAATAAAAGGGCAAGATTGTATTGCAGTTTCACATGATTTTGTTTCATGGAAAATCCTTTTTAGTATACTTCCAACCAAGTTCTTTAAAATTTCCATTTCAAAATCGTCCCACGCTTCGGAAACTGCCACTTTAAGCTCAGTAATACTGTTGTATTGCTTTTCATTTGCGTAGATCCGTCGGACAATGATTCCCCAGATATTTTCCACTGGATTTCGATCCGGACTACGGGCTGGATACCACAGGAGCTCAATTTTTCGGTCGTTAAACCAGGATTTTGTAGCCGAACTGGTGTAAATACTGGCATTATCTTGTTGAAACACGATTTTTTTGGGACGATACTTTGCTTTAAATGGAACTAAGCAGCTGTTAAGAACCTCATTATAGTCCGTCGAGTCCATCTTACAAAATGTGAATGCCAAATTAAGCTTTCCTGTAGTTTCCAAAATCCAAGCCAAACCATTAAAGATCCTCCTCCGAAACAACGTCACGTACCAGCGGGTGTATAGTCATGAAGAAAACGAGGACCTGGCAACCCTATCCTATTTACTAGCGTTTGACAGTATGCTACATATCACGGACCTTATTTGAATAAGGCCCGTCTGACCTTTGTTACTACGGGTAGGGACGCCAGCATTGTTTGCAAACAATGCATCTTTTGACGTTTGGTCGTTAGAGATATTGGCTACAGGAAAATCGCTGTCCGCCAGGTCCCTGGTTCACCAACTGTACGTAGTACAGCTAACTGGTATCTAATTACCTGTATCTAATACTTGTTAGCACGTTTTCAGCACAACGCACCAAAAATCACTTGAAGAAATCATTGTTCCTGATAGTGGGATTTTGTAACTTGTTTTTCAAAATACTTTTAAGGCAGAGAATTCCACTCGAATCTTTAAGTTTTCAGTGTCATTTTAACTCAAAATTTTCCAATCTTTCCGAAAAAATACTTTTGAATTTGGAAAAACACAAAGTACATCCGAAGAGGGCCAAAACTTATTAAGTTATCAAAAAAATCAATATTAAATCAGTAATATCTTCTAAACGGTGCATCTTAGAAAAATGTTACCGAAGTACTTTTTGCTTGCAAATTTGATGTACTTTCATAAAATTAGAGTGACAAACTTTTTCAACTTTTCTTAATAGCTTTTTTGAAAATTGTAATTTTTTTTAAAACATTTTTTTTCATTGTAACCTATTTTTCTCCAGAACAACCCACTGTGCACTAGATAGCATTTTTAGTCAGCTATAACATAAAGATAATTAAAAAATTATTGACATGTAACTTTTAAGGGAAAATCTATATTTTAGTTCAAAACACAAAAACCAAACTTTTTTTTACCGTGCATATTTTCTCCATATAGCACCAACAATTGTCTAAAACTTCACCCAAGACCCCAAACCAATCGGACAAATCGTTTCCGAGATAAAATTTTTTGAAGATATCATGTGCATTTTTCATAGGCCCTTCTCATAAGTAAGGCTAGATTCAAAATGGCGAACCAAGTATGCAAAACGGCGTTTTTCTTCCCCAAAAACTTGTATGCAAGGTTTCATGCCAATCCAAAAATACAAAAAATAAAAACTGGAAAAATTTCCCACTTGTTCGTGGAATCGCTCAGTAGCAACATCGGGCGGTTAATCATGCTCATGCTCATATCTGATTAAATTATTGTTCAACATTGAATTCTCTTAAACATAAATCGTCCAGCTGAATCCTTTTTTTGGATGAACCACACTGAAAATTTATTTTCGTAAATAAACTTTCACTCGTTTCGTAAACATGGATTATGTACATAGAACAAATGTCTCGTGAAATGTATGAAACATTAATATTGCTTGTCGCTAACAAAATGCTATCATTACGCCTTTTTTGTACAATGCATAAAATGAATTTCGTGAAGACCAGCCAATCGCTGCTTCTCTTTGATCGTACTAAAAAATGTTGGTTTTCCTGCTGGGATGAGCGGAAATCATTAATTTATCCCAAAATAGAAATTAAAGCGCTGTCGAAAGTTAGAAGCTCATGCACATTAATCAAGTAACTTCTTACGAGTCAACATGGCTTAGTGAGATCAACCAAGGACTCAAAAACAGCTCCTCCTTAAAATACAGGATAGAACCCCAATTCAGAAACATTAAAAAATAAATCGCTGAAGAACCCTTCGTGGTTGCATTTTTTCTTCAATTATATTTTGAGCCGATAAAGTAGATCTGTCAGTCGTTCATGCAACCACCAGAGCGACGTTTCTCTTTTATTGGTAACAAATTACGCGTAGCTCTTTGTATTGTTTTCGTACAATGAACGAATGTTCTTTCTGTGTCAACAAATGCTAAGTGCGTTTGACAGTTGCGCGTGTGGCATTAAATACGAAGGTAGCTTCTTAAAAAGAACAAATCAGTTTCGTTGCAGAAAACAACGAATAGATTTGTTAGTCCTACCTTCGATTTCGTAATATAAACGAAAATTAATTTTCAGTGATACTTTTATGACCCCCATTGTTTTTAAAAGGGCAAAATATACGGTGAAAAAAAAAAAGGAAATTTTTTTCCCCCCTTAAAAAATTAACCACCCTAAAACGGAATTTTTCCCCAAAAAATTTCCCCACCACAAATAAAAAAACAAACTCGCCCCGCCCCCGGTCCGCAGCGCCCCCCCCCCCCCCCCCGTGGGTCTGGGTTCAATCTCACTCGAGGGCGGGGGTTTTTCTGGGGGGAAAAAATCGGGCCACATCTTCCCTCGGAAGGGAGAAAAGCCGTTGGTCCCGACTATGTGTTGATGAGTGCGATACGTAGGGTCCAGGTAGTGGAGTCGTCTTCCTGGCGTCAGTGGTGTTGATAACGTTGTGAAGCCGACGGAAAATAAACGAATAAAAAAAAACATATGAAGTCATTTGAAATGCCAATAAAACATTGAAACCCAAATTCTGAAATCATTCTACAAAATTCTGAACATGATGATAACAATATTTAAAACGAACTTTCGCTATTTTTCTACTTAACATGTTTTTCCATTACATTATATTACGCTAATGTGACATATTTTTAAAATTAACAATTTGCAGCATGTTTCGGAGTGTCACTTCGCCAAAGCTAGGAAAATCAACTGCACCGCACATACCGGCAATTTGTAGTCGCACATTTTCGCAATTCATCACCGCGTGAAGCCACCCGTTTACAGGCAACATGCACTGACTGACACTGCGCGGCACGGCACTGAGTAAGTAACATGTTCAATCCCCGAAAGATTGCATCCTCAGACTCGTTCAAACCCCGCAGTGCCCCGGTGATCGATGCGTGCCAAAAGACGCGGGAAAGCTCATGCACAACAGTGCATAAATTGCACTCATGCCAGCCGGCCAACACACCGCGAAGGAATGCCACGCAGTGACTTCCCTCTCCCACCCTCCGTCTCAGTAAACAAAATAATCACTGGCTGCGGGGTCAGTCCGAATGATTTTTTTCTCCACCAATCCCGCCAAGATTAATCGCTGATATGATTACGATTTTTATTAGCGCTTTTACAACCGTCATATCGGCTAATTCCGCATAGTTTGTTCGGAAATCTCGCACAACTTCAAGCACCCATGCGTAAGACAGCGTCAAGTCCATCCGACTGCCACGGTTGTAACTGGCCTGGTGCTGATCCGTTCCTGCAAGATCTCAAATCGATAGATACATCCCTGACAGCGCCAATAAATCCAACTGACATCCATTATGAACCGCGACAAGCCTAATCTCTGTTCGCGGCTTTGCCGTGTGGACATCTGGAGAAATACGAACGCTGCACCGCGTGCTTTCGGTGAACTGTACCGGTTGGCTGTAGGCATCTCCTTCCGCATCGCAGTTTGATCCGTTTTCCACGGCAAATTTGCATCGCAATCATTCAACGGAGTGTGGGCGGGGTACGGCTGGATTGGAGCTAGCGCCGACCGCTGCTGCCGCGCCGGTGAACGAGCTATTTGATTGATTTTTCTTCGAACGAATAGGTGCTCGCTGAAGTAGGTATATGGAGTAGGTTCTTGACGGACGATGGCTGGTCCGTTGCAGCAGAAGTTGATATCCGTCGTAGCCTGCGGAGAGATCGTCAGCGTCGTCATTGTCGGCGGCGTCAGTGCATTTGATGGATATTAAATGTCAAATGTCGGACCCTTGGGAAATGAGGTTATGCCGGACAAGTACCTAATCGCCAATGCTATGAGAAAAGAGGTTTGGAAGATTCGATGCAGTTCTATGTATTTGATAGTTGAGCGTTGAGCGAAAATGAGATAAGATCCGATCCAACTGAGAGACGGTCGGTAAGTGGCAAGTTATTTTCCGTGGGTTGATAAGCAAATTTATTTGATAGGATATAATTAAAAAAAACAAATTCAGACTACGATTTGGGGACTTGTATATGGATTGGATTTGGAATGGATTTGGATTGGATTTGGATTGGATTTGGATTGGATTTGGATTGGATTTGGATTGGATTTGGATTGGATTTGGATTGGATTTGGATTGGATTTGGATTGGATTTGGATTGGATTTGGATTGGATTTGGATTGGATTTGGATTGGATTTGGATTGGATTTGGATTGGATTTGGATTGGATTTGGATTGGATTTGGATAGGATTTGAATTGGTTTTGGATTGGATTTGGATTGGATTTGGATTGGATTTGGATTGGATTTGGATTCTTTCAGCAAAACGACAGCAACATCAATACCTAATTGAGTAAAACCAATTTATTCGCTAATATTAACCTGAAAAAAATGATGTTTACTTTACACTGAAAATTGATAACCGCCTGATTCAAGTTGAAATTTCTCGTCCAGAAGCTCGCATGTTCATATCACCTTCATCAACCCGAACTTGAAGAAAAAAAAATCAAAATTACATATGCTTTCTCATCTTCAACCCCCGAATGAAAAACTCACTTGTTGATAACATCATTGAGAAGCTGTCCGGCGCTTACTGCGGTGCCGATTCCATTGATTAAAATTCCAGCCTTATCCCAATTGTCATGATGGTTGTCACCTGACCTACCTCTAGGTTTAATTCTAGTACCTCTCATGACACTATCAGGCTGATCCGGATCGGGAGAATCGTCACAATCTTCCTCCTTTGCGGCTGCTGACTGTTGCGGGAACTGAGCTGGAGCTGGTTGGGCTTGCCTCACGGCAGCTGCAGAAGGCTGGTTCGATCCACAATTACACATACAGCACATAGGACAACATTGCGGGAAACTGTCGGAGAGATGTATCAACGCTGAGATGCACAGTAATAGGAAAGCACAATTGAAGATAGGTTTCATGTCCTTGAATTGTTGATGACGGCTTGAGAAGTACTGCGAAGCTGCAGCTCCGCGATCTTAATAACACCCAACTCCGGGCGCAAGTGCTCCAAAGTCTGGTTCTAATTAACAATAATAAACAATCGTAAAATTGATACCCTTAAGTATTAAACTCACATGCATGAGCAGATGGAATCATTCTTAGCTCCCACGGCCGGTACCCGTTCCGCTCGATTGACCATAATGATAATGACTGTTCCACCTCGGACCACTAATTGCTCCAATAATTTCTCTCGATTCCTTGTAGATGCATTCACTACATTGTTTCTTCCCACCTCACGATGCATGGCAAAGCGAACATCCAGGAAATATGATATCGTGCTAATGCTATTTGTTGGACATGTGCCCCAAAGGCGGAGAACACATTAGCCTCTGCCTCGAAACATAATGCGTGTAATGTCTACAAGTTCCACGTATGCTTGCTGCCCGACGAACGAAACAGTTGTCGTCGTCGTCGTCGTCGTCATTGCCATCCTCCTTCCACCCCGAGGAAAACATATTAGCATCCAGTCGTTTGTTGTTTATTGTGCTCATAAAGACGGTTTTCCGCGGAAGAACAACGACATCACGGCACACGGATTCTAAGCAGCATTTTCGCTTTCTAATGATCCTTCCCTAAGATCGTGCCTCGTACCGAATCTAAACCGAGTTGAAATATGTGAATGTTGTGTTTCTCCGGAAAAGAATAAAGATTGTGTTCTGTGTAGCACACGTTTAACAGTGCCTTGTGCATGTCGTTCGCTGTAAGATGCTGCGTGGCATGAAATGTGTTTTGTCTTATTTGTTTGCCCTGTTAAATGGCGTTTTGGCACATGGACTGTGGATGTTTCCCATTGAAGAAGCTAAATGAAACTGGGGATTTGTCCCATTCTCGGTAATCTTAGTAGAGTCCACTCGTTTGTTAGTATTTTTTCAGCGCCGTGTACTCATCTGACATTTTTGTTTGTTTATATTTATTTGCTTGTTGCTTCTAGGGTGGTCGGTATTGACCATTATTGTTCAAAACCGGTATTTCGGTATTGGCAGAATCAATACCGGTAATACCGGTATAATACCGGTATTGGGAACTTTTTCAGGATATCAAAAAATCGCTACTTTCGGGTAATAAAAAAACATGTATTATCTAATTCAATCAAAAACATAAAAATCCAATCAAAAACATTCCTGCCACAGAAAATGCCCTTTCTGCTTCAACCGATGTTGGACGCATGGTTCTAAGCGCGGCGTACAGCGAACTCAGGTGTTTTCCTTTAATTCCTTCGGATTCGTAGTATAAAAACTTATTCCTGACAGCCTTCAACGAACTTGGTGTCAACGTTGAGCTAACGTCCTGTGCAAGGGCTCTAAATTGTTGGAGTCGTCTTGCAAACTTCTCCTTCACCGACAGACCAGCACATTCGCATGGCATGGCATGATGGCAGGATTGTTCAAGAGAGCAAACAGATCTGCGTATTCCGAGCGCCTTTCGTGAATTCTGTCACTCAGAGTGTCAAACAGTTGCACTGCGATGTCTGACTGTTGAGCGTCCAGTTGCAACATAAATTGGAGCGTAACATCTGCTTCATACAGGGACCAGTGCTCTCGGAAAATGTGCTCCACAGCGGCCTGGACTGGTTCAAGAGCACGAATCATTTTGCTGACCATTTCAAACTCCTCATCGCTGAAGTTGAGTTTTTCCTGACCCTTCAAATCAATCAAAACCTTTTGAATGGGTCGCTTCAAGTCGTCAAACCGTTTGAGCATTGATAGCAGACTGTTCCAGCGGGTTCTCGTATCAGCAATCAAATTCAGATTCTTTCCGAATTCCGATAAGACGTATTTCTGAAGCATGTCGTTCTTAACGGGAGATCTTCGGAATACCTTCACAACCGATCGCACCTTCTTCACAATCGAAGAGAGTTGTGGCTTGAGTGCGGCTTGCGCTCCGTCCACAATATCGAGCGCAAAGCACTCCGAGGCATCATCGTCTGAGTCTTCATCCGATTCTGAAATCAACCGAAGGAACGGTAATTGCGATAATTTTGACGCTATGGAAATCATACTAACCTTCATATTCCACGATACTTTCGGTAGCCGTAGATTGCTTCTCATACAGAACGCTGGTTATTCGCCAGGTGTGCCGTGTGCCAGACACACTTGATGAGTGGCATTTAGTAGCCGTCCCACTTTCAGCATTACGGTAGGTCCATCAGTTGTTACTGCCATAACGTCATCATCAAGCGATAACTTAAACACTTGCAGGTGCTGCTTCAGTAAGGATACACAGTTCTCTGCATTCATTGATCCGACAACTCGTCTGAGTCCAAGATTCCAAGTTTGATGACAGTGGTGGATGTTTATGTTCATATAGCGACGATTTCTGTTCGACGTCCACTCATCGAAGGTGAGGCTGATTTTTCGGTAATCCTTTTCAATTTTCTCGAACTGCTCGCAATAATCGCCCACCACATACTCGTAGTACGGCTTTACCTTTAGCCTGATTCCATTATGAGTTTTCGGGATTCCACTGAAACCTCGAGCGAGCAATCCCAGACGAATCTCTTCTGAGCTAGCAATGGTTCTGTACGAGATATCATCCTTCGCAGCCAAAGCTGCTTCAAGCGGAGTCATTTTTGAAAAGTATTGCAGAATGTGTGGTTTCTTAGGATTGGATATCGCATTTGATGTTGAAGGCTGATGGTTCAGATTTTCCGGAGAAGTCACGCGTTTTTTCAAGGTTATGTCATGCAAGCTTTTAAGATGCGTTTTCATACCACTGGTGCTGGAGCCTTCACATTTTATCACTTTTGCACATTTCACACACTTGGCAATTCCGCGATTTTGCTTTCCACGCAAGAAATGGAACCATACCGAAGTTTCGGACACGCCCGGTTTTACTTTTTCTTCGAAATCCATATTCAATCTCTTTTGTTTCCACAGTGCACAAGCTGCCGCAAGAATCAACTGTTTACTATAAACAACGTTCATTCATGATGCGCAAGGTGGTTCATTCTTGTTTTGCTACGAATGAAGCGAGATAGCGGTCACCCTTTCCGACAGGGTTGCCAGCGTTGCCAGGTATACCGATTTATCGGTATTTATATCGATTTTTATTCTCAATACCGATATACCGACAAGGGCTCTGAAAATACCGATTTCCAACTTTTTATACCGATAAATACCGATTTTCAATGAAAGTTATTTCAACATTATATTTGGTTTATGATTTATCAGCGTGCTTTTTTTAGATTTCTTACCCCTTGCCCTCGCCATTCTTCAAATGGAAAACCCTGCGGCTGCAACTGCGCTCACTGTGCGTACAGTGACCATTCGTTTATTGCAATTTCGTTAATTGAAACGTCTTTTCATTGCAAATCCACTAATTGCAACGTTTTGCAATTAAAAAGCAATTAACTGTCATTTACGATCTATTGTTCACGAGTTTTTGACAGTCGATTTGACGTTGTCAGATGTTGCAATGAACGAATGGTCACTGTATTTTGTTTTTAGCTTTAGCTTTAGCTTCTGTTTTTGTTTCCTCCGTTGCTCACGTGCTATGCGAGGCGAGCGAGAAACGGAAAAAGTTTCAAGTTAGAGTAAATGGATGCCTGCCATTTTAAGCATTTAATTTGAAAGTAGATGTGTTATGGTTGTATGTCTGTGATAAAATTATCGAGTTTAATTATGATATTAAATGCGTTAACAAATGAAGACAGGTTGTAATTTTAAGCATAATACCCAACAAACAATCACTCATTCAATAAACATCATTATGGCGATTTAATTCAGCAGCGTGTTGAATAATCTCTGAACTATTTTCCATCACAGCTTTTGTTCAGGCATTATTCACACAAATTTGGAGAAGTTATTAAGCTGTCGCCAAATGCTTTTGAACACTGCCAATTGCATATACTTAAGAAGCAAGTTTGCAGCAATGGAGTTCAGCTGATAATTGAATAACTGCTGTTTTAATGCTTTACAGAACTTGAGGGTAATTCCGAGAGTCGAAGAGACCTCTGTTGAGCTAAGCGAGTGTTTGTTGAGAATAATATATTTTTCTTCAACATCATTGAGCATATTAAAAAAGCTGTGGTGTCTTTTATAGAACTTTTGTTCAACTTTTTTAAATTTTCATAAAACTTTGTTGGGGTTTTTGTACGATTTTCCATATGATACAAACATTTTTATTTGGATTTCATATTGTGCATATTAAATTTGATATTATTATGCATAGACATCAACAGAAACATTTTGTAACATTTATTTATTACCATTAAATAGCGAGATTCGAACTATCAACTTTCGTATCCTCAACTACGTGACTTACCAACTGCGCTATTCTAGAATTGAATGAAGTACAAACGAATCGGCTATATAAGCTCAATGTTATATATTGAATAGTAGCAGAAGTGATGCTCTTATTGAGCTACATTGATATTCTATTTATAGCGTTGTCTGTAAATTAGCAATATCAGTGCTCAAATAAACCTTCTAAATGCTGTTATTAAACATCTGAATTACCAAGCTTTGATGGTTGATGTTCGGTTTTACTACGTGCATTACTGGCAAGGGCATATTGAACAAGATTAAAAGATATGACAATGTTTTCTGATGTTATTTGTAAACACTGCGCTGTTTTCTATTCTGATGGGCAATGTAAAGGGTAGCCTTTGAGCTATTTGTTTCAAGCAATTGACTATAATTTCAACTCTTGAAAACAGGTCAATACTTTTTCACCAGTACCAAAAATTAAACTCATAAACAAAAACATAGGAATTAACTGAATTCAATGAATATAGCATCATTTATACAGCATAACTATAAATAGGCTATATAAACGATGTTTCAACGGATTTATAAACTGTTATTCGACTCTTTGCTGAACTGTGTAAATTTAGTTACATATAAATACTAAAATAGCTTTTAATAAGCATGTTATTCAAACAAAATGAAACACTTGAAATAATGTTATTGCTTCAATTGAAGACATGGTTATTCAGCTTATATTTCAGCCAGATTTTTTATTCAGCCACAAAAGTCTTAATTCAGTTGTAATAATGCACATATGCTTATTTACTGCTTTCGTTTGTTGGTTGGGTAAACTCATCAGTCCTATAGCAACAAGCAACAATACTTTATACATTTATGCTCTTTAATATGGGATTTTCAAAATAAATTATCTGTTTATTGATAGGGTAGAGCGCTACTTCGTCGTAGTCACCTATTTTCGTTCTATCAAGCAAAAAAAATCAAAAATATCAAATTCACTATGCGCACAAGAAGCAGTGTTGAATAATCGATCATATCTTAGCTTTTCGTGTCTAACAAATCCAGTGGTATGTATGGAAAAGTGTATAAGATTGGAAGCGGTAGGCACTGGAATTAATCCGTTTTTGTGTTAAAATCTATTTAAAAAAATAAGGGATGTGCTTAGCACAACGGGAGTTGGCTCAAAAACCTTATCGCTATACATGATTTTTGTTATCTTAATAACATCTTAAGAAGTGTGTATTCTAAAAAATATATATTGAAATGCATATTTATTCAAAGTATACATATTCAACCTCGAGATGGTAAATATAAAAAAATGGCTAATCTATTTTTTATTTTATTTTTTATGTTTACGTCAAACTTTTTCCATATAAAATTTGAAAATAGAAGAAAAATGATCGCCAAAATATATTGTAATCTTATATCAAAATTAAACTATAGTTCACTTGAAAAAAAAAAAATCAATGGGGCCGGTTCACGTAAACTACGTTAAACCATTTGATTAGTTTCTTTAGTTTCGCAGCGGAACATTGCAACGAAGGTACTATCTCCGAGGATCGGTACATGGTCGTTTCGGAGGGTTTTCCGTTTGATCGGTATTACCGAAATTTGCGCATACGGTTGGCATCAAATCGGTTAGGCATCGTACTTATTCTCACTTTAAGTTTCTCAAAACTTATTTGTTCCTAGAAGTAAAAATGTTATCCAGCGCGAATCGTTAACACAAGAGAATAACTATTCATAACAGTACTAATTGTGCGGAGAATGTTACTTCAGAATATCATGTTCGGAGATCAAAACATTGTCTGTGATAGGAAATTTCTTGATACTTGCCGGAACGCAACATTCTTTAAAATTTCACAATGCCGATTGATGAATATATACGCGAAAATATACATCTTTTATTTAACATTTTAAATACTTGAGAAACTAAAATAGGCAAGCGTAGAAACATCTAGATTAGATTATTTTAAAATTACGCACTAAGGTATGCAACGAAGAGAAAATTAAAATTGTTTTAGCCACCACTGTCTGCCAATTGGTAAGTTGTTAGATAAATTCAAATTAAACAAAATCTCTCAAAATTGGATTGTTCGTCCTGAAAAGGACCGATTTGAAATAGCCAACATTAGAATTGAAACCTTCTCGGTCTCTTCACGAAGCAGGTTATTTCTGCCGTGCACGTTGCGCTTCATATAAAGATGGCTACCAGCATATCACACACACAAACACAAACTCAAGCACTTATTTTGCTCCTCGTGGTGGCGCCCACCGACTGGCTACATCACCGGCTTGGGTAACACACTGCCTAGCACACCACTGCAATTTATTGGCTGCCTAGCAACGGTTGCCTAGCCAAGGGCTTGCTAGCAACAGCCTGCAGAGCAATCAGCTACCCGTCCACTGGTTGGTAACCTCTGCACCTTCTATGGTACGTGCCACCACCACCTGCCAAATCCACATTGGCGGTTTTCCGCTCCGCACTAGAGGCTTCGTGCCATCGAGGTTGCCTCAAGAGTTTATGCCAACACCAGCTGCTGATCCTCAATGGTTCGTTGGTCTGCTCCAGTACTGCGAGTATAATGAGTAAATTTGCGAAGGTGTACCCCTTTAATATCGTTCACTGCTGCATATGAGACCTCCCTTGCTTACATTTGAAATCTGTGATAGGAAAGTACAGTGCATTTAGTAAATTTACTCTGAAAAATCGGCATTATAATACATCACCTTATATTTTGGGTATTTTCAAAAGCTAAAATTTTTTAACGAATAATGTTTGACAATTGAATTGATACGCGGGAAAATTTACAACCGATTGATGTTAACATCTTGAAAATCTATTGAGCATTCATTAAGTAATAAGCGTTTGATTTGTAACGATATTTCGTGACGGTCGCTTATTTTTAGATTTTCAATTGACACCCTACCCTTGCCGTAAGACGTAGTCTACGTCAAAATCTGAATTTTACTTTATACCGATAAATACCGATATTTTTTAATAAGCAATACCGATATTGTATAAATCCACCTGGCAACGCTGAGGGTTGCTGACACCGATGAACATTTTTGTTAGGCGATGTTCAGGCGGTGCACACGCGGCGGCGGAAAACACGCATCGCAACCGCTTCGCTACGTGGACATCATACTATTTGATAACGGACACTTTGCAACGCACTTGCGGTACCGGTGATTTGCCGCTCGCTTGCACCGATAATCTGAGTTGGTTTGGCCAAACATGTCGGTATATTTGGTTTTTGTTGTTGTTGTTTTTTTTTTTGGCCAGCAACTCAGAACGAAAACATTACTCACACGCATGATTCATATGAGAAACTATTTGTTTGTTGTCTGACTAAGTGCTACACTTTGTGAAAAATCAATAATCAACCAGTAAATCAATGATCTAATTCAGATTAGGCTAAAAAGAAAAGAAACATGTTGCAGTTATTATGACTTATCTTCCGCGCAAAGACTGAATTTATATTTTTGTTTGCTCATGCCGTTTTAATTGGTGTGATTAAATAAGTAAACGAACTTACTATATGGTGCGGCTTTAGCCACTTAGGGTACAGCAACACTTCGGCACTTGATTACTTCGTCACCGAAGAAGATTGCCACAAAACTCGACTGAAACTTAAATTAGCTGCATTAGCGTACGACGAATCAAGATGCCAATTTCGATCACAAAAGGTTTTAAAATCTGATTTTCTTATATGCAAAGTAGTGTTTTGATCTGCATAATTTTGGTGGAAATGGGAATACCGAAAATACCGGTTTTTTGCCTTCATAAAACCGGTATTTCGGTATCCGAAAATAGGCCGGTATTACCGGTAATACCGGTTTCGGTATTACCGGTAAACCACCCTAGTGGCTTCCCTATCTATTAAAATCGAGATAAATATGCATCACTCGTTGAAATTGTTCTTATAAACCACCAAACTTCTTCGGCTATAGCTTCATTTAAATTGCACATTTGACATTTATTCTTTTATAGGCAATACAAAATCAACTTCGTTTTTGAGTGCGAGTGATTAATTTGAAGAAAAATATGGCATAATGTAATGACTCACCAGTGGAAAGTTAATCAAATTAAACAAGTAAGTAATCGAATGAAGATATTCAGTCAAGTGTATTCAACGAAGAATATACTGAATTAGAGGTGAAGAATTTGCTGTCGATAATAGTCAACAGTGGTCATGTTTCCCCGAGTTAAAAAAAATAGCCCCCCAGATAATTTTCTAACATTTTGATCGAATTCAGAGACCCGTAAATTAGGATTTGGAACATGGATTTCCAGAAAACCCGACGCGGTTGGTAAAAACCACGATGGATCGAGTGTTGTGTATCGAGAGCTCTCTCGAATCCCTTCAAATCTCAGAGAGAGTTACTGCAAGAAGATGAAGTTTCGTGTTTGCTATTTAGCATTGCATTGGAAGGGGAGATTTGAAGCACGAAGATAGACACAAGTGGTGCGATCTTCAGAAATCCAACTGTCAAATTTGTTGGAAACGTACATCCGACTGAATCAGACCGATAGGCGGTGACAAATCACGGCGGGAGACGAATTCGTGTATCTGGACTCATTGGTGACCACCGATAACGATACGAGCAGAGAGATACAAAGGTGCATTATGGCTGGCATTTGTAGCGTTGGATGATATTTTTTCAATTAAATTTAAATAACATTCAATAGCTTTTGACGTTTATATCTCTTCAAGCAGAATAATATAGGGAAGATGTACCTATATTAATCTCATCACTTTGCAATTCATCCTACTTGAAATAAAACGATATACACGTGACAGGATTAGTTAGTAATGTTTGTTGAAGTTATTTAACGTAAGCAAACATTATTAGAAAACGAAACCGATCCTTCAACTGCCCAATTGTTTGATTAATTGTAGGATGAATATAGGAACAATGAGATTAATATGGGGGCAGTTTCCCTACATGAATTGAATTAGAGTTTAATTATTATTGGCTGATTATATTTTTTTTAAATAAAATAATACTTGAATTCGTTGAGTTGGCTTGACGATTCAAATTCCAAAATATAACCTGTCTTTTCCCTTCGACTTGACTTTCTTCGATGTTCATGCGGTTTGCATCTCGGCTAAGCAAAGTGGTATACTGCTTCAGTGAGTGCAGCAATGGCTCGTGAAAGTGTATAGCTCTATTTTAATCATTGGTTTAAATCCAAGAAGGCGCTGAACTGCTAGCGCCATTTTAATGTTTCTAAATAAAAAAGTTATTTACTTCAAAGTTTCCTGAAGGAAAACATCCTAAAGCTCGTTCATTATCGCTCGTGCAAGAGGAGTAGAAGTATCGCGGTCTTTAAGTTCGAAGAACCCGACCGGTGCCGACCGAACCCGAACCGAGAGTTAGTAGTTCGTTTTTATTCCTCGCTCGGTGAACCGGAACCTGAAGCCGTTTCGTAAGGAAAACCGGGCTGCTAGCTCGAGGAAACGGCTATTCCGGACGCTCTCGACGGTTCTAAATCGGAAGCCTTCCGTCCAGCCGCCACTCCCTTCGCACCTTTAATTCGACCCATTGCACACGAGCTCACGTCGTCATTTTGTGTCATCAGCACGGTCGAACAAATCATCGTCGTCCACGACACCGCACCGGGGAGAAAACGTTTCGTCATCCACCGGAAAACCCCCGCCATCGCTACAAAATCCTGCGCAAGTACGTGGAAACTTTTTTATCTTGGCCATGAATAGTTTCCCATCTTAAGCTAGTACAGAATCCCGTCCAACTCGAATGCATTAGTTTGTGAAATAAAGAATTGAATCAGAAGATCCGAGAGCCAATTGATTTCTTTTACAACAATTCCGCGGGAACCTACTGTACTCTCTTACGTTTCGGTTATTTTCGTAGGTAAATTACCCTTTCAGACTTCTAACCCGCTTTTAGCGATTGCATTTCAGTCGAGCGAGCTTAAGTGAACGTGAGGGTAACGAGGGGCAAGGAAATATAATTTGGACTTGCGTTAGATTCAGCAAGTGATTTTAAGCATTCGACCAGCAACCGTTCGAGGATTTTCCTTGAGGCATTGTCTCAAACAAGTCCGGCAAATTTGTCGGCGTCGGCGATGTAGTAGTAAGCGAGACTGCTACTTGGCACCTCAGTGGGTCTGGGTTCAATCCCAGTTGACGTCGGTGGTTTTTCTGAGGCGAAAAAATCTGGTCACGTCTTCCTTCGGAAGGGAAAGAAAGCCGTGGGTCCCGGCTCATATTCATGAGTCGTTAGGTAGGGTCCAGGTGGTGGAGTCGTCTTCCTAGCGTCGGTGATTGTCAGCATGTGAGGAAATAGGCCGGCGTAAAATAAAGAAAAAAAAAGTCCGACAAATCAACAGACTGTTGGTCTTTCGCACGCGAGAGTGATGCTAAAGCCACCAAAGTTTTAAAAAAATTTCAAACGAATTGGCGAACGGTTACACATTCGTGCCTAATTTGGACACCAAACGACTCCAAAAGTATTACTACGGGAGAAGCTTTTGCTCATGCACTTGCTCTCTCTTTCCTCTCAGCTTTTTTTGATGGTTTTCTCTCGCTGGTCAGCTCTCCACGTGCTCAGCAGCTCTGACATTATCTGCACGCTCAGTTCTGATACTTCACTGCTCAGCTCTTGTAATCTTGGACGTGCGAAAAGAACTTGCTGCGGTGTTTCCTCCACTTTCCCGCACTTCTGACAAAGGGGTAACGTCACATTTTTGAACCTATGCAGATACTTCCGGAAGCCACCGTGACCAGACAGGAATTGCGACTGACTAACAGAACGCCATAGCCGGCCCGGTTTTAGGAAGTACAGGAAATCGCTACTGTGTGGTGATGACGATAGGTATCAAGAACGATTTCAATAGTGCTGACTTGGAGGTTATTACCAAAACACTGCATAGAATTGGGGTCCCTATCTGCCTGTGCAGTGTTTTGGTGATGACCTCCCAGTCAGCACTATCGAAATCGTTCTTGACATCTATCGTCAACACCGTACCGCGGATTACTACATTAACTATATTTTGCATTCTCATCAACTTTACTGAAGACGGCAACTCTCTACAGCTTCATTTGACAAAGACAGACTGCAGCGCCATCTCTGCGTCAAAATCTGCAACTAATACGATAATGTCATATTACTTCATTCTATATTCCAAACAACTTAGCCTAAGCCTCTAGAGCTTCATTTCGCAAAGATAGACTGCAGCGCCATCTCTGCAGCACGATATGTAACTAATATAAAAAGACTATTCATTGCGCATTGTGAAACTTTGCTTTAGACGCCAATTCTCTACAATGAGTCTGGAATGTTTTATATGCATTTCTGTTAACACAGCCAAGCTGAAACTTCCTTCCCTTTGTAGCAGATTCCCGGAGTACAATGTTACCAGAATCAGTTGTTTTTTATCCAATGCATTTTTGAGAAACTGTTTAAAAAAAAATTGTAATTTTCTGCTTTTCTAATGCACATAAAAGGAACGCTAGATTTGTCAGAAATTAATGGGATATTCCATGTACATTTAAGCCAGATAACGCCTGAATCTAGTCTGTTGTATAGAAGATTATCAACATTGTTGTATGGCGCATGAAGGATTGCAAACACTTTCGTTGTCTACGCTTCCTTTGGCTTAAAATTAAACGAGGGGAAATTTTACGCGCCTGTTGAAATTTATTATTTTTTTCTGTGCAGAACCTTCCAAATGATGCTCGAAACTGAGGTGTTTTGTTGTTTGCTGCGTCGTTTTCGCGAAAAACAATCAAACAATAATTCGTAATTTAGCTTGAACTAACAGTGAAATCATAAAATATCCGCGTGCATTGTGTAAGCCGTAGTGAATACAATCGATTCCCTCTCGAAATGTGTGAGTGTCGGTAGTATTTCCCCGTTTTTGTTTTGTTTTTGTGCTTCGCCTCCGCACCTGGAAGAAGAGTTACATCAGCTTAGTTTTGGTTATAAGTGGTAATATTGTGGCACTCGGCATGATTTATTAGTTTAGAGTGTTTTTTCGCTTTGTAGCGAGTGAATCGATGATTAATTAGCAGTTTTGAAGCTCGATATAGAGTCGCCTCATAGCGAGGATTTGCTATTGGCAGAATGTGGAGTGAAAAAAAGAAGACTAGTGCAATGTAGAGAACGGCCATTTGCTGGTCAGAAGCAGCAAACGAAAACAACGCGCATGGGCGGGTGAAAAGCTTGCACATAATTTTAGGTGCATTCATCACGGGCTGTACAGAGTTTTGTTTTGCAGGTTGCATATCTAGCGGGCGGTTTAGCAACGTTAATTTTCGCGCATATTTAATCGCGAGTGCATGAAATTATTTACGAATCAAAGTCGAAAATTTTTATTTTTATGAATGAACAAGATAGTGTGATTTAGGAGGCGGACATGGGTGAGATCTATCTGATTTTAACTATATAACAAAAATCATATTTTCAAATAATACTAAATACATGCCTGGTTTGGAAATTTAAAATCTGGAAGTGTGTTGCAGTGCCCTTATCCAAATGATATCGGTAATGTTTACATGCGGGGCTTATTGGATGTGAAAGTAACCTCGGAATGGGCGTGACTCTCTAGACGTTCTGAAATTGGTTGCTGGATCTGCAGTAGAGCTATCACTTTCTAGCTCCCGGATTAAAGCTGCTTCCTATAGTCACTTGAATGACTGTTGTAAACAGATTTCTTCCATAATACCATTGCCGGCCGATGGGTGTAAGATTGGACACACACACACACACACACACACACACACACACACACACACACACACACACACACACACACACACACACACACACATAGAACCTTCCAAATGATGCATAAAAATTGACTCTAAGTTAAAGTTTCGAAATTCTACGAAGGGTTGAAATCCAGGTCAATATTGACCCTAATGTCTTATGTGTGACTTCTTTTGTAAAAGCACCTTAAACTGACTTTAAAAAAAAATTATGCAAAAATGAAGAATTCCGTAAAACATTATGAATCAGAAAATTTCAGCCCGGTTAGTTTAAAATTTAAAAAAAAAAAAAAGATAGCGTACATTGAAGTTACGCCATGGGTCAGAATTGACCCCAATATCTGAGGAAGTTTATTGCCAAGTTTGAGATTCAATTCAGCGTACCTCACCTTCAATTCTTAAGCTGCAACTACGAGTTCCCCGTACGTGACGTCTTCATCCTCCTTGCAGTAAGGTGTAGGTAGACCCTCTATAATAACCTTTGACAGTTGTACGGATGTCATTTGGGTTTCTAATAGCCATCTATTGAATTGCCCTAATTTTTTAACGTTTCTGGAAACTTGGTTGCACTTCCAAAAAGTCTGCTGAATAGAAACAACCCAAATAACTTTTCTAGTTTTATTCCAGCCGTATAGTACTCCTCCGGCTTTGTTGATAAAACTACATTCAAAACTGTTTTGTCATTTACACTTCCTCTATGCTTCCTTAAAACCGAAATGTGTACAAAGTAGCCCACTCTATAGACGGTTGTGAAAACAATTCAATAAAACTTTTATAAGACCATAAAGATTTTTAAAATGTTCTAGTGAAAGATGTTATAACCATTTGAAAACCTTCGTAAAAGTTATTGGCTGCCATGAAATGGCCGCAACTGTCAAACTTCGCTGTGATATCGTGGTTCGTTTTTGTTATTCTGCTTTGTTCTATTATCTGCTCTCCTGATGCATTTAGCAGTAAATAATATCTCAGAAAAAAGTTCTAATGTTGCGGGAAATTTTGTTTAATAGCACAATATCCAAAACAAATTGAGTTTTTGACAGCGTATCATACTCCAAAGTACATGCGCATTAATTTTATGGTGAATATTGCCACGATGAGAGCCGAAAAGTAATGCGCCTCGGAAATTATGCGAGTTGACAATAACAAAAACAAATAAATTCGATAAATTAATCATTAATTTCCTGAAAATTGATGGAATTCAATAAGGTTATCTTAAAGAATGCAAAAATTGGTCTCCGATCTACAGTTCATTTGCGTAACATAAAAAATTTGGTGCATTTATGTTTCTACATTTCAATTAGTTCTTATATTTTAATAAAGCCACTGGAAAAAATCACTGTTTTGCCAAAGAGCCAATTTATCTTCGCAATGACTACTATAAAACCAATTTGCCGTTGAATGCATTTACTGGAGGCAAACTGGTTTTAAAATATTTTTTCAACTGACCATAGTAAGATAATATTAATGAGTCTTAAAACGGCATTTCAAAACAGCACTTTACGAGTTCATAAAGTCGAAATAAAACCTTTGATAGGAGCAAAAGGAGTTTGAGAAAACAAGGTTTTACGATAGTTGTAAACAAGCTATGTAGGTTCTCATAAACCTGACTTAAATATGAATGTATTAGCAGCGCTCTGTGCCATAATAAAACCAGATTTATTTCTAGTGGCTTTCATAAAACTTTAGTAAAACACAAAATTTTCTTTAATATGCCCCATCATTCTCCCCCAAAACAACACAAAACAATAATAACAAAAAAAAAAAAAAAAAAAAAGTGAAATAACAAAAAAAAAAAAAAAAAAAAAAATGATAAAATTAACATAACAATATAACATCACCAAACTATAAATTCCAAATCCAAAAAAAAAAAACCCCCAAAACCCACACAAACAAAAAAAATATAAATATTTAATTTTTTTTTTTTCTCCCAAACAACAAAAAAAAAAAAAAAAAAAAACTACAAATTACAAAAACACAACACCCTCCTCCCGCCCCCCCAACTGAATTCCCGCCCTGGGACCCCCCCCCCCCGCACCCCCAACAAAAAAAATCCTTCAAACTTCAAATGCGAAAACACCAACAACACCTTAAAATTTATGATCTCTGCCGTTTTTCAAATTTCTCTGCCTCCCCCTCCACGCCCCGACATCATATATTTAATAAAAAACAAACACACACACACCACCACCCACCGACCAACAAAGCAACAAAATCCCGTCCTCCTCCTACCCCCCCCCCCCCGCCCAAAAAATTATTTGTCAAACCAAACCAAAGAAAAAGTAAGCGAAAAATCTGCAATCTCTGAAAAAAAAAACTTCTGGTTCGTTTCAAATTTTACTGATACAAATCAAGATAAAGTTGTTCCGAGAATTAGACCACCGCTGAAGATGCCCTTCTCGTTGCACTTTTTGAATTGTCCACAATGGCCGTATGCGACAAGGCGCCATTTTTGAGCTGAGGCTCCTCGTTTCGCTTCTTTTTGGATTTTTTTTTCGGATTTCCGCTGAGGTCATAGCTCGAAAAAAACTGCCAGAGCTGTCCGTATAAGGTCCTTGCCGATTGTTCCGGTCCGTATTAACTTCTGTATTATTTGTAACATTGATTTTTTAAGGGCGGCTTGTTGGGCCTTCCCCAACCCCCTGTCTCGCCGGAGGACCATCGTGCATAGCACTATTTAGAGTCCCACGCTGGCACGAGGACCATCAGCCGCTCCTAACATGGAGAACACACGATTTTTTGAGCCGCTCCTAACATGGAGAACAGACGCTCAGATAGATTGCACCCTTTGAAGAGGGCAGCCCCTCTTCCCTGTCAGCAAATGTACAAGGTCCCACCGGGGTTGGTTACCCGATCTTTCTATGGTTACTCATACCCCAGTCAGCACCACGGGGAGGTAGGTATAGGAGTTACTGGACAAGAGGCTAAGGATCGCAGTAGGATCTATTTTATACCTGCAGGTACGCGAAGTACCAATGGTACGTATTGTCCAGTCATTTACCAACCAATGGCACGGAACAAGCAAAACTCTATTTTTCGAAAGAAAAAGCACCAGAGGGAAGATAGAGACCGCAAAGCAATGGAAGCACTGTACCGTGCTAACGACACACGCAAATTCTACGAGAAGTTAAACAGCTCGCGCAAAGGCTACGTACCACAAGCCGATATGTGCAGAAACCAGGAAGGCGACATTCTCATAGGAGAGTGTGAGGTGATTGAAAGGTGGAAGCAGTACTTCGACGAGCAACCTGAATATTACAGCGAACGAAAGTGGCATGGTAATAAATCTAGGAACACGCGCAGAAGATGACAGGATCCTGACCTCAGCCCCTCAAGGAAGTTGAGGAGGAAATTGGTCGGTTGAAAAACAACAAAATTGCTGAAGTTGACCAACTCCTAAGCGAGCTATTAAAATACGGTGGTGAAGCACTGGCCAGAGCGGTGCACTGAGTAATTACCAAGATTTGGGAGGAGGAATGTTTACCGGAGGATTGGATGGAAGGAATAGTGTGTACCATCTATAAAAATGGTGATAAGCTGGATTGGGTACGACCACGCTACTGAGCGCTGCCTACAAGCTGCTCTCCCCAATTTTATGCCGCCGCCTGTCACCAATTGCAAAGGAGTCCGTGGGACAATACCAAGCGGGATTCAAAGGTGTCCGCGCTACTACGTGTTGCAGAAATGTAGTGAAGATAACGTGATCACACATCATCTTTTCATCGATTTCAAATCAGCTTATGATACAATCGATCGAAACCAGCTATGGCAGATTATCAGGGACACTCTCGAGTCCCTTCGAATTTCGTAGAGGGTTACGGCAAGGTGATGGATTGTAGTGTTTGTTGTTTAACATTGCGTTGGAGGGTGTGATTCGAAGAGCTGAGTAGACACGAGTGGCACGATATTCATGAAGTCTGTCCAACTATTTGGCTTCGCCGACGACGTTGATATCGTAGCACGTAACTTTGAGACAATGGCGGACACGTACATCAGACTTAAGGCTGAAGCTGGTAGGATTGGGCTTGTGATTAATGTGTAAAAAACAAAATACACGAAGGGAAGAGGCTCACGAGAAGACAATGTTAGCCTCCTACCACGAGTTCAGATCGACGGTGATGAACTCGAGATAGTAGATGAATTCGTGTGTCTGGGCTCATTGGTGACCGCCGATAACGACACCAGCAGAGAAATATAAAGGCGCATTATGGCTGACAATCATGCCTTCTTTGGACTCCGAAGGATGCTAAGATCGAACAAAGTTCACCGAACTACAAAATTGACCATCCTCTAGTTATCAACTAGACCGGTAGTTCTCTACGGCCAAGAAACATGGACGCAAAGTGGTGTTTTTGAACGGAGGGTGCTGTGTACGATCTACGGTGGAGTACAGATGGAAGACGGAACGTGGAGGAGGCGAATGAACCACGAATTGCACTAGTTGCACCTCATATCGTACACATTGCTGAAATCGGTTGACTACGATGGGCTGGGCATGTCGTAAGAATGCCGGACGATAGCCCTGTTAAACTGGTTTTCGAAAACGAACCGACGGGTACAAGATGAAGAGGCGCGCAACGAGCAAGATGGATAGATCAATAAGAAGGCGACCCTCCGCAGACAGCGAGGCTGGCGAGGTACAGCCATGGACCGATTACAATGGAGACAACTTCTGTGTACAGCAGACGTCACACTGGCCTTGGTTTGATTGGTATGGTAAGGTAAGTTGTCCGTATAAAGGCTTTGAGCAGTGGTACTACATTCTGTTGGATCCCAGTTCGTTGCCGTTTCTTCGATGAATGCTCTTCGTTAAATACTTGTCCCAAGCTCGAAACCTACGCCACTGCCGCTAAGAACCGATTGGTTCCCCCTCCCTCCCTCCCGCCCCCCCTGCTCCCCCCTCCCTTCCTCTTCTTTTATTTATCCTATTACATATCCCTATTTCTCCCTTTTCTCATTTAACTACATTCCTTTTTTTTTTTTTCTCTTACGGCTTCCCTTTTATATTCTATTATTCTTATATAGTTGAATCTATTCTTATTTTCTCTATCTCCCCTCCTTTCCCCCACCCCCTTTCTTCGCTTTAATATACCCTACTTGCCGCATCTCCCAGCCCGCGAAATTATCATCCCCATATTACCCCACTCTGGCCCCTCGTGAGTAGAAAACGCCCCACACTCATGGTTTTCTTTTTAAATTGTATTGATTCCCTTTGAAAAAAAAAATTAATAAAAAAAAAAAATTCCTTCTTCCGCTCCTCGTAGATTTATATTTTCAAACGATCGCAATACCCCTCTGTAAAAGGGTAAAATTTATAACTTCACCTTCTTCTTTAAACAACAAATGTAGAACCGGTTCCCATAACAAAACCTAACGGAAGTTGCATGGAACTGCGCAGTTATCAACACTCTGATGGTTCTGATCGATAGAAGTTCGACTGGTATAATTAATATCCTTGCAGCAGGCCCCGTGGGAAACATTAACAAAGTATCAACAAGGTGATGATGATGCATGCAATCGCATTTTCATGCCCTTGCCTTCTTCTTTGGTGCAGCTTAACGATAATAACCTTCCGTCCTGCCGAGCATCAATTGAGGGGGCAACATTTTTCTTCTAAATTATCCCCCTCGACAACCGCAGGTGCCGAAAAAAACCACGCACGACCTCACAAAGGATGGTCGATCGGAGGGCCCATCACGCGCTGAGACTTAGAGCTATTTTTGATGAGCCGGCTGCTGCAGTGCCCAAAGGTGGAGAAAGGCTCACGCTCCTTCCAGCAGAAGGATGCT
Organism: Aedes koreicus; assembly: GCA_024533555.2. Lineage (NCBI taxonomy): Eukaryota > Metazoa > Arthropoda > Insecta > Diptera > Culicidae > Aedes > Aedes koreicus. Next base: position 8,972 of record JAHHFK020000005.1, on the reverse strand, counting down.
GATGATGATGCATTATCATGCAAATTCACCTCTGAGACATAATCGTTGCAACGCAAAGTGGAGAGAAGCAATCACAGTGCTTAGCGCTAACTTGCACAGAGCCGAGTTACTTTCGACGATACTTGTACAGTAAGTTGCAGCTTTTCGGTGATACTCCAACCGATGCTGCTGGGCCCTAGACGATCGACGTTGAAACCAATGTCTCCCGTGCACCGTAAGTGCGTCTGTCCACAGGGAGTCGAAGAACACCGGTCGTCGTCGTCGTCGTCGTTGTCGAATGCGAGTTATACCCATGTCACGTTCAGCCGAACATGCCATCAGGCTAATGTTTCAGTTTAAACAAACAGACGACAGGCGAAATTTGTGAGTATAGGCCGCACTCGAATGCGGTCTGAGCGGGCCCGTGTCGGCAACAGGTAGGAAGGTGTTAAAATGTGAATTAGGTAATCACGATAGCACGAATCGTTGCTGCTGGGAGCCGTGGCTGCTGCAACAGGACACATCAATTCCAAAACGTATGAGTGCATACAAACCAACGACATGCAGATAGAAGGTGCTGATTTCGGGATGATGTTATTAGTGTCATGTTGTTTCGCTTTTTCGGACTCGTGCCAAGTAACACGCTGTCATAAGACATGTCCAAGATGTCCAGTCGGGCAGACCGAATGGAAACGCTGTTCGAGGGATTAGATAATGTTATAATGCTTTATGCCCAAATAATCTTCGATGGTTGTTATGCTAATGTGCAGACAATAAACTTGAATCAATGAGGTCAACGAATTATCGAGGAATGCTGCTTGTGAAATGTCGTTCTCGTTCGATTTGTTTTCAGTTGATTGATGTATTTCGGTAACCGAAACTGACAATATGGTTTGTCACTATCGACACCAAGCTAATATTTCGAGTGTTTGAAAATTTCCATTTCGAAAGATAAATTACTCTTCACCTTCATTCAGGAGGGTCTACGCCCTCCCTGGAGTGCGCACAACACGCAGGAAACAACCGCTTTGTCGATTTCTAAAACATTTATCAAAATCGAACTGCCGGCCGCCTAGCCGCTCATAAATTAATAGCCGTTGCAGTGTAAGTTCAAATCAGTCTCAACCATCAACATCATCGTAAGACTGTGACTCACCCCCCGTTTTCCGAACGGACTTCTACCTGTTGTTGTCGGCTTGCGTGAGTTTAAATCTCGATCAAATTTTGACAACCAATAGATCACTCCACCACTCGCTAGCTTGCCCTGATGCACATGCTCTCACTCCATGCAAATTTCTCCCATCAACGTTCAATCAATAAATGGTCAATACCTGTTACTGCCAACCCAGTCGGAACCGTTGTTGGCGGGTACCTTCATATGTGCAAAGCAGCGATGTTTGTCTGTCCGATTGTCTGAACGTTTATGCCCCAGCCCACCGGTCGTCATATGGGAGCAGCAGGGTAATTTGGAGGGTGGCCTGACTGCTCGCTTGTACAAGTGCAATGAACTCCCGGGCTCTAGGCAGCGTGAACCGGAGGTCGTCGCAACACCACAAGTTCAGAAACCGGCTGACGGCAAGGGATCCTGACCGATCGATCGCTCGTTGCGTACCACAAATCAATCTCCAAACGTTGGTTGGTTGGTCGCTTGGCTGGAACGCGTTTTAGCCGGGTTTAATGTGACGGATGTGCGACCAAGACGAAGCTGCGGGTGCGTTACATGCTAATGTTTCCCCTTCTCCTCGTATTGGGTGTGGCGAGACGTGGAATGCCGAGACCGAGAGTGAAAGGTTCCGGTGATGATCCTGTCCTGAGCGTCTTACTCCGAAGCCATCGGTTTATGGACAAACCGAACATGTGCTATCGTAACTCAACTGCTTATCGTGATCGTGGCTTTCCTGATGAATCCGGTAAGTTTATGACAGGCAATTGGTTGATTGATTTGCTTTGGGCATTCAGAGATGGCAGCACGATTTTTGAATTGCGGCAAAATCTTTAGAAAAATAATGAAGTCAATGTCACTTATGGTCCATCAACATGCTTGGAACTTACAGAGTAACCAACTTTTATAACATCGTCAAAAGCATGGTTCAACATATCAAATTTGGTTCACCCTTGTCAATAGATTTTCAATAAGGATAGGAAGAGGATACCCAAGCAACCAAAAGTTCTGATAAAAGGGTTTTTTTTTCGGCTTAACCTGCAAATTGAAGGATTATGCTTACTTTTTAAGTAATTATCCGAACTCTCTTGTTCGCATTCATTGTTCAAGCTTCTAGCAGCATTCTTATCAACTTTTAAAGAAAACTCTAAAGTTCACGAAAGGTTCGTTCAAGAGGTTGTAGAGGATGCTATTTAGCTCAAAAAGTACCTTAAACGAACTCAACAATACCAAAAAGAAAAAAAACAAGAGACATTTATATTCGACATTTTTGTTCTCCTCTAATCCTGCCGCAAATTTACGTTTAGAGTGGTGTTTTGAGAAACGATGATTGAGTTCAATTTGATGGTTTTTTCTAAATTAAATAAAAATTTTCATAAATACTTACTACCTAGTCTCCAACTCGAGTCCTACTCTTTAAAACCGGAATACTTACGACTGTGCTGTATAAACGAGGTGGGTGATGTTATGATTTTACTCGAAGCATTGGTTCCATGCATTAGTACTTTTTTATTACCTACAATCTTATCTGAATGTAAAGGTCTCTGATTAGTTCATCTAGAACTTAATCTGAACACCAAATTAATTAAGTTTACCTTATTGAGTGACAGCTTCACTTTCCGCATCTCATTTAGCTAACAGGTTTTCACGATGGTAATAAAATAAGCAGTCCATTTTTATTGTTTTTTGAAAAATTAATTTTTTGATCGAGAGCATTTCCAGCCAGGATAGCAAACCGGTTGGACCCTACTCTATCCGATCTGAATGAAATTTTGTCCATATGTTGGTTTTTACCCAAAATTACGTTTTCCATTAAAACATCCAAAAGTATCCAGCACTAATATTCTATAAGGGCGTATTTGTTTTTTTTTTTATAATTTTTTTTTTTAAACCCCACAAAAACCCCCCAAAAAGTGTTAAATTTTTTCTCAAAAAAAAAAAAACACAAAAAAAAAAAAACGAAAATACATTCATTAAAAACCCGAATTAATCCACCGATGGTGAGACTGAACCCTTCTTACATTTCACCAGAATTACGAATTCAAATGTGGTCAATATGGTACTGGGTACATATTAGGTGCGCAACTAAGTTCTCGCTGTTTTTTGCTGAAAAAGGAACTTTATTTTGAAAACAAAGGTTACAGACGAATTAATCAAAGTATTGCCCATCACTAGCTACGACTTTTTCCCATCTTTCTGGTAGAACGTGAATACCATTTCGATAGAACTGTTCGTCTTTTGATGCTATCCAAGAATCAAGCCATTTTGAGATGTCATCATATGAGTGGAATTGCTGACCAGTGAGACCATGTGCCATCGAACGGAACAAGTAATAATCGGACAGTGCAATATCAGGAGAATATGGCGGGTGGGGTAGGACTTCCCATTTGAGCGTTTCCAAGTAGGTTTTCACGGGTTTCGCAACGTGAGGTCATGCTGAAGAATCACTTTTTCGTGTCTGTGCTCGTATTGTGGCCGTTTTTCGTGCAGTGCTCGGCTCAATCGCATCAATTGAGTTCGATACCGTTCCCCGGTAATGATTTCGTTTGGTTTCAACAGCTCATAATAAATAACACCAACTTGGTCTCACCAAATACACAGCATAACCTTCGCAGCGTGAATATTCGGCCTAGGCGACGATGTTGAAGCATGCCCGGGCAGTCTCCATGAATGTTTCCGTTTTGGGTTACTGTAATGAATCCATTTTTCGTCACCCGTCACAATGCGATGTAGAAAACTCTTCCTTTTTCGCCGCTGGAGCAGTTGTTCACAGACGAAAAAACGACGCTCAACATCTCTTGGCTTCAAATCGTAAGGAACCCAAGTTCCTTGCATTTGAATCAATCCCAACGCATGCAATCGCTTAGAAACGGCTTGGCGGGAAACTCCTAATCCTGGACCAAGCTCTTCTTGCGTTTGACACGGATCCTCATCGAGCAATGCCTCCAATTCAGAGTCTTCGAAGTTTTTTGGCCTTCCTTCACGCGGACGATCATCAACACTGAAATCACCATTTTTGAAGCGACGAAACCAATCACGACACGTTGTTTCACTCAGAACAGCATCACCGTAAACTTTTTGGAGCTCTCGATGTGCTTCAGTCGCCGTTTTCTTCGAATGAAAGAAGAAAATCAACACTTCCCGCAAAAGACGATTATTTGGCACGAAATCAGACATCTTCAAACTACCAAAATATATAACACTAAACCAAAATCACTGATTTGGCAAAGCGGTTTGTTTACCATATGTCTGAGCTTGGTTTATGACGCTTGAGGTGTACAAAATTCGACCAGCACTTACTACTGGCGCCATCTATTGCTAAACAGCGGGAGCTTAGTTGCGCACCTAACCACAATCCCAATTCATAATCACTAAAAAAAAAAAATAAAAAAACCAACCCAAAACCAAACCCTTCCCCCCCACAAAAACACAAATTATTATTAATTAAATATGAGAAAATCAAAAGTAAATATTAGGTGTATTCTTAGAAAATGTCTTTTTTTTTTGCAAATTTGATGCTTTATTGTGAAAAAATGGTTATACATTTATTGTTCAAAGTATTGGCCATCGCTAGCTATAACTTTTTCCCATCTTTGTGGTAGTTGACGGATACCCTCTCGGAAAAATGATGCTGGTTTGGCGGCTATCCACGAATCGATCCATTTTTTGACTTCGTCATAATTACGGAAGTGCTGGTCAGCCAGGCCATGTTGCATCGATCGGAAGAGATGGTAATCGGATGGCGCAATGTCCGGACTATATGGCGGGTGGGGTAGGACATCCCACTTGAGCGTTTCCAAGTATGTTTTCACCGGCTGTGCAACATGTGGCCGAGCATTGTCATGTTGCAAAATGACTTTGTTGTGTTTTTTAGCGTATTGCGGCCGATTTTCACGCAATGCACGGCTCAAACGCATCAGTTGTCGCCGGTAGACTTCGCCCGTGATGGTTTCTTTTGGTTGCAACAGCTCATAGTAGACCACACCCAGCTGGTCCCACCAAATACACAGCATGATTTTCTGGCCATGAATATTGGGATTGGCCGTCGATGTTGTGGCATGACCGGGGTATCCATACGTTGCCTTACGTTTTGGATTGTCGTAATGGATCCACTTTTCGTCACCAGTCACAATTCGATCCAAAAAACCCTTCCGTATGTGCCGTTTAAGCAGCTCTTCGCATGTGAAAAAACGGCGCTCAACGTCTCTCGGCCGCAATTCGTATGGCACCCAATGACCGACCTTTCGAATCATTCCCAATGCTTTCAAACGCTTACTAATGGCTGGTTGGTTAACTCTCAATGCTGCTGCAAGTTCTTTTTGCGTTTGTGAGGGGTCTTGGTCGAGCAAAGTTTCCAATTCGACGTCTTCAAACTTTTTGACCGGGCCGGGGCGTTCCTTGTCTTCAGTGACAAAATCACCACTTTTAAAGCGTGCAAACCAACGTTGACACATTCGAACGTCGATTTTGTAGTCCGGGTATGTTTCGGAGAGCAATTCACATGCTTGAGATGCATTTTTCTTCGAATTAAACAGGAAAATTAAAACTTCCCGCAAATGCTGCTTTGATGGCTCGAATTTCGACATTTTTCGGCTTCACAAAAACTTGTTTACTTTCACTAATGATGCGTAACTTACACTGAAATAACTAGAGAATAGAATGAAGTTTCGGATGTGATAGCTGTCAATGTCAAAATTCATGTCAGAACAATAGATATGAAGTTGTCTGCAAATACGACATTTTCTAGGAATACCCCTAATAAAAAAACCAAATTTCATTCCCCAACCCCCCCCCCCCCCAAGAAATTTCACCCAAAAATCACAACCCTATTGGTCAACCGAAATCCGAACGCCTCCGTTCGGGATGTGGCTAAGAAGCTGCACCTAAGCCGAAGTTTTGTCCAGAAGGCCAAAACTAAGGCTGGGCTTCGAACGTTCAAGGTACAAAAGGCTAATCGCGACGAGAAGCAGAACAAGTCCGCCAAAACCCGTGCCAGGAAGTAGTACCTCAACATGCTGACGAAAGTTGAATGCTGCATCATGGACGACGAAACATATGTGAAGTCCGACTTCAAACAGATCCCCAGCAACCTGTTTTTCACGGCCAAGGATAAGTTCAGCGTTCCGGAGCATGTCCGCACTCAGAAGATGTCCAAATTTGCGAAGAAATTCCTGGTTTGGCAAGCCATCTGCACGTGCGGGAAGCGGAGTGCACCTTTCGTGACCCAGGACACGATGAACGGACAGGTATGTATGTATGTATGTAAGGTAGCCACCATCCCTTCTAAGACCTTGTCATGTATGCAGCTCCACTTAATAGCAAGATCAAATTGAGTTACCGGGTTGCATTCACAGTAACGCTGTATGAAGGGCCAAAAACGGTGGGGCGGACCCGTAAGCAGAGACACTTACGCGAAACCCGCGGGAACATGAGATTCTCCTTCCAACGATACGATCCAACAAATCGAATAACCCAATTCGCAATACTTATTAAGCTTTCTACGGGATGGCTTGTTAAGAAGGGCGCGTCACTCTCACTGAAACTGTTGGAGTAGAATTCACAGCATCACAATCGAATCGGTAGGATAAAGAAAATGATACTGTTTGTTCCCTCCTAGACGCCGGTTGTCATACCACTCCATTGTCCAATTCCAGCTTGAGTGATACCCTGATGCTCCCTCCTTTCCCAATATATATTCAGTGTCATATAGTAATATTTAAAATCTTGTGAATATTATAAAAATATAGTGAATATATAAAAATATAGTGAATGAATATTATAATGACAAATAATATAGTGAATGAATATAAGAATGATAATAGCACTTCCATTTGTGGACCTGAAAGTTAGACAATGTAGCTGCGAGAAAAAAAATGATATTAAATTATCTCATAAAACTTGGGATACCTATGAATGATCTGAAATTATATAGGGAAACTGCCCCCACATTAATCTCACCGCTCCCACACCCATCCCACGATGAATCAAAGAATTGGGCAGTTGAAGGATCGGTTTCGTTGTCTAATAATGTTTGCTTACGTTAAATAACTACAACAAACATTACTAACTAATCCTTCAACTGCCCAATTGTTCGATCCATCGTAGGACGAATACAGGAACAATGAGATTAATATGGGGGCAGTTCCCCTAGCAATAGAAAAGTAAACCTAAAATTTCGATGTGCTGTTCCGTTTCCTTGCAATAATTTATGTAGTGAGTCTCATCGGAAATAGTGATTTTAATGAAATGAATTTAAATGCAATTATGTCACATCATTTAATATCATAACATAAAATAATAAACTGACGTTATAATATAAAATAATAATACCAGCAGGCCAGTAAACTATAGTAGAATACATATATCCGTAATTAAGCTGAACATCCACTCATCGAAAGACTTCCACTTTTGAAGTTTCTATTGGATTAAGATCTACTAAGATTAGAATTTGTTTTCACAATAATAGTCAGAGAACATAATAAACGTAGGTACAAGATGTATCTGACATCTACTGGTATGTTACTGAAAATAAATATTAGATGTGCATTAATATCATAATGAAAACAGCTAATAATAAGGCAAAATAAATTTCATATGAGTATGAATCCAAAAACTGAATCTTAATAAAACAAACATACAAAAAGATAAAAAAATGAATTTTTCGATAGCTCTTGTTCATCTGGACCCATAAATGATACTTTATGTCTGTGAAATAGGAAATGAATGATTGTAAACTGCTAGGTTGTAAATTAATATATATTTTTGATGAAGAAGGAAAGAGCTTTTTTTTAAGTAGAATTTTTCGAATATGATTTTTTCTAAAAAATAAAAAAAACATCAAAAACCTTTCTATCTTTTCAAATACATAACGTAGGTTAGATGAGCTATAACTGACAAGGATGCATATATGCGAAGCTGAAAATGACTTATAAAAAAGCATACAAAATGTAATGCATGGATGTTATAATATAAAATGATAATAATTTCATTTTTATTTAAATGTCTGCAGATTGTGGTCCTGCTGCAATTGTACCATGAACCTGAAAGCTAAGACAATGTAGCATAGCCACGAGAAAAAAAAAATTGATTAAAAATTATTTTACAAAACTTGGGATATCCATGGATGATCTGAAATTGTATAGTATATAAGGAATCATGGGATATAAAGCATAAAATGAACCTAAAATTTCGATGTGCTGCTCTGCTAATAAATGTGATATAACCACAAAGGTACTGACTCTTAGCTTCGGGTCTTGATCCCTACTGAGCCCTTGCGGCACGTCAAGCCGGCCAGTTCAGCGCAAGGGGGACACGATGAACGGACAGGTGTACATAAAAGAGTGCCTCCAGAAGCGGCTGCTTCCTCTCCTGAAAGCCTACAACGTCCCAACAATCTTCTGGCCGGATTTGGCCTCATGCCACTACTCCAAGGACGTGCTGAAGTGGTATGCGGACAATAAGGTCAATTTCGTGCCGAAAATGTTCAACCCTCCCAACACTCCGGAGCTCCGCCCCATCGAGAAGTACTGGGCGATTATGAAGCAGCACCTTCTTAAACGATCTAAGGTAGTGAATACAGTCGAGGAACTGAAGAAAGTATGGGTTTACATGCAAAAAACGGTTGATTCACAGGTTGTGCAGAATCTTATGGCCGGGGTTAAGGCCAAGGTGCGGGCATTTGCGTATGGACTGTAAATAAAATACGAATAAAATGGTAAAATGAAGTTTAATAGTTATTTCTCAATCCCTGAAAATTTGATGGCAATCGGATGAAAACTCGAATTTTGCGAATCAATTTTGTGTGTGGCAATTTCATCGTGGATACCCTTTA
>JAHHFK020000004.1:0-50947 GCA_024533555.2 Aedes koreicus | reverse complement strand
CCATAATTGATGAGTTCCGCCGTGAGATCAGCTGCTTTGTTGTTCTTTAGCTTCATAACATCAATCCTGGTTTGCTGCAACTGCCTCTGTTTTAGCTGTTTGTTCATCGGAGTGCTGCCTCCATCTTTCAATCACCTCATACTCATCCGTCAAAGGCTACCATCATGAGTTAATAGCGGTTTTTCATTTACATAGGGCGTCCCTAGCTGTAATATGTCAAAACGGAAGCAACACTATGGAACACATAATGTATGTAAACCAATCAAAACGCTGTTTTGTCAGTAGTCAGTGCGTTGAAATGGTAGTCTCAGCATTTAATGGTTCCGTAGAGCCCAGGGACGAAAGAAACGATAAAATCAACTGCCCTTAATATGATAGGGCTAGAAAGTCACCGGAAACAAAATCGTAAGATCGTTGAACCGATTATTCTATCTCAACTCATTTTTTTTAATATGGATGCCAAACTACAAAGCAGTATTCAGAGCACGGGCAGAACACGGGCAGCGAACAGTACACGTTTGGTCCGATAAGTACTTGGTCCGATGGCGCTATCTATTCCAAGAGAAATTCATTATAGTATAGTACATTGCTACTATCAAAATTGCAGTAGAATTGGACTCTAAGTTTTGTATTGAGCGCGTGTGGAAGCGTGTCCGCGGATTTTGGTTAAATGAAAAAGAGCAATATCGGTCGGTGATTCGATTCTTGTTTTGAAGTAGGACTACGTCTTTGTTTTCTATACTGAGGGCCAATTTAAAATAATCCTTTTACGACCGTCACGAAATACGGTCTGGTTTGTAGCATATCTCAGTCGTTTCTCCAAAAAGTTTCAAAATGTTTGACCCAATCGATTGGAAATATTTCTACGCGTCGATGCCAATATCGAAAACTATTGATTTTTAACATTAAACTATATAAAATAACGCAAATAGAAAGTGATATCTTCATTTTGAAGAGTAAATTTACAACATGTCAAGTATTTTCCTATCACAGACTTCAAATTTAAGAAAGGGAGATCTCATATGCAGCAGTGAACGTTATAAAAGGGCAAGATGCTCCATTCGCTCGGCAGCATTTGAGCTGTTCAGTGCGACAATGAGCCAGTATTGAATTGGAAGCTGCTAGTGACAATTACCCTGAAGGGTGCTCTGGCGACCAACCATTGATTATGCAGTCGGTTAACCAAGCCAGTGGTGAATTTGGAGCCAGCCAGTAGGCGCTACCATGAGCGAAATAAGTGTGATTTAGTTGGCATCCATCTTTCGGTAAGGTGGTTGAGTGGTATAAGCCAACCACTAGCAACATAAGTACGGCATGTTACCAGTTAGATACCAGTTAGCAGATAATTGATTTCAATAATCTGATCAGAACTGTTGCAAATCTGACGCTAGTATTGCTGTGAATGCTAATGAATTGTCGCACAATATTAGTAAAGATGTAAATTGGCCATACGACAGGTCAAAAGAATCAAACATGGACCATTTAAAATCTGTCTTTTTTAGGACTTTGCACTCATTACACATTGCTACGTAGTCCTACGTCACCTTTGCGTACAACCTCATTGGGTTGTCCCTTGTAGTTTTTGGAAGGAAAATCGATGGATGATTATGGAAGTTAAATTGGTTCAACGAGTTTCAACGTGGTCGCACGTGGGTTTTTGACCAACCACGCTCAAGCGCCCCAAAAATTGCTACCATGGTGGATAACGGGACAAAACTTCACGATGTCACTTTGGCAGACCCCCGATTGAAGATTCGCGAGATAGCTGAAACAGTAGGCATCTCATAAAACCATGTCGGTCGTATTCGGCATTAAATATTGGGCATGAGAGAGCTGTTGGCGCGATGGGCCACTGTTTGTCACTCCGGGGCGATGGTTGACGCTGATTAAGCGCAATCCGAAGGAGTTTCTGTGTCGCTTCGTAATCGTCGGAACATGGATCCACTGATACCAGCCATGTCCAAACACTACACTGCAAGCCGAGCTACTTTTTACCCTAGCACGTGCATTAGCTAGTCAGTCAAGTTTGCCTTCGTGCTTCCAGACTAACACGCAACGGGGTGGGTAGAACACCAATGTGAGTGCTCGTGTTTTGGTTTCGAACATCGTGTTTGCTGTTTCGGAAAACACCACAGCCGAGTGTTTCCGATTGTGTCCGAATGTAGAAAACACACGTGGTTTATTTATTTTATTCTTAATCTTCTTGACCGCCAAAATGCGATGCTACTGCAAAAAAGGTTATAGTGCCTTGTAGTCCGTTCATATTTAGGTATGCACTTCAAATTTCAGTGCGATACTGCCCTTAGTTTTGTTTTGACAGCTGATTGTTGTTGACGTGTTTGGCATAATGTTGAATATGGATAAAAATGATTCTCGTTCTCTCATAAAATATTATTTTTTGCGAGACAAAACGCCAAGGAAACAAAATAAAAGTAGATTAAGTATTATGGGGCAAATGTTCCGCCAGATTACACCGTTATATATTGGTTGCGAGAGTTTAGTGGTGGCCGCAACTCCAATGCCGATCAAGTCTGCAGCGACAGGCCCTCCGATGCGGTTACAGAGGACAATGTCAAAAAAGTTCATGAAATGGTGTTGGCTGACCGGGAAGTGAAGGTGCGTGAGCTAGCAGATGCCACAAAGATTAATACTGAGCACAAACGCCATTTTTGGGCGAGATTCTGCATATGAAAACTTATCCAGCCACTGAGAGCCACTCCTAATCTTATCTAATCTAATATAAACGCAGTCAGTACGAGAAAGCATCCTGGAAATAATTGGGTTAGATGACGCCCAATTATTTTTTGTCAATATTGATGATTGCAGCATATTAAAGACATGATACAAGCGTCAAGGTGACCAGGCCTACTGCGTTGCATTAACCGCAAGAGATGATTCTGTAAAATGAGTTAAATTCAAATGAAGAGATTTGAACCACAACGCATTTTGTGAATCTACAGGGAAGGAAGGATGCGTGAACATACCGCACCATACGCTTCGAGGTAAGAATAATAAGATAATATTTAAATAAATGAGGAAAATCCGAATAATGAAAAAAACAGGTAACGATAATGATGAAAATGTAAAATCAGTATGCAATTTCACATAGAGTAGTAGGATATTATAATGTGAAACCATCGTCACTAATACACGTGTATGTATATTGTTGTCCTGTTGTTATTGTAGAAAGACTTGCGTTTTCATTATTAAACTTAAAGCTTATACAATGTAGCATAGTCGAATAAATTATTTAAGAAAACCTGGGAATCTCAAAGACAGTCTGAAATTATATGTCATATAAAGAATATTATATTTAAAATTTCGAGGTGCTCTTCCGTTTCCTTACCGTTTTAGTAATTTAAAGTGGATCTCAAAGGCTCTACACTGATTTTATTAAGCATGAATTACCTAAATAACAGTTGAAGTTCAGAAGTGCAATATTCAAGTAAATGTTAAAGTAAAACTGGAATGCTGATAAACAAATTGAGCCTCTGATGCTTGTCATGTTGCTCCAGGATCTTGAGATGCCTGAGAATCTTTGAGAATGCAAGGATGATTCCAAAGCGTGCTGAAATTATGAATTAAATGAAAATGGAAAATAGTAGGATATGATTTAAAGGTATGGGTATACATTATGATTCACAGGTACACGATCTTCAGTCGCACCCCCTCATTTCGCTATTGTCAATTTGACAACAGCGTCTCCATGTTTCAGCTGGCAGTCTTTTGCGATCATATGACTCGTGGAGGCGTGAGGTAGGAACTTGTGAGGACGAGAGGTCAGTCGCATCCTCCTTGGAAGTTGTCAACTCACCATTTGAAGCCCCCTGCCAATCCTGACCAAAAACACGAACGCGAGAGCACTTCGAAACAGTGTTTAGACTTGCTGATGCGGAATCAGAAGGACGTTTGGTTGATTGGTAACTGCTGATGAAACATGGATCCACTATTACACATCAGCGAACCGAATGAGTGCCCGGCAATGGACTGAAGCCAGCACTAGTGCTCCGAAGCGGCCTTGGGAGGCTCAATGAGTCGGAAAGATTTTGGCGTCTGTTTTCTGGGTTTGTCATGGCATACTCTTCGTGGTCTATCTCTGAAAGAATAAAACCATCAACAGCGAGTATTACTGTGCATTATTGGAGCGATTGAAGGCCGAAATCGCTGCAAAACGGCCTCACATGAAGAGAAAAACAATTTAGTTCTTGCAAGACAATGCGCCGGCGCTGAAGAGCATCACAATAATGGCTAAATAATGGCAAGGACATTCAGCTCCAATTGCTTCCCCATCCACCGTAATTATCTGATTTGGTTTCCTAGGGCTATTATCTGTACCTAAACCTCAAAACATGGCTCATCAATAAAAAATTCAGCTCACACGAGGAAATCATCGCCCCCGCAAAGGAGTATTTTGCAAACCTTCGGAAAATTACTATTCGGTCGAGATCAAAAAGTTGAAAAATCGCTGGAATAAGTGCATAGAGCTAAAGGAGACTTAAGCTGAATAAAACAAAAAAGGTTACTTTTCACCATCTAGTAAATCGTCACTTTTCCAAAAAAAAAAGTTTTTTTTGTTTTGTAGGTTAAGTACTCATCGGCCTCAGTGAAATCGTTTCTTTTTCTGCAATTATGACACCCAAAATCTGTAGTTAAACACATATGAAGCATTTTATTTCCATCATATCACCGTAATGAAATATGGTTGACAAGTTCACACAATCAAAACATTTTTATTCTGCATTGATATAAGAATCTCGAGCTTTGAACTTCGTTCCAGCCATAAGGATTTGTACTGACTCCTTTATGACCTTGCTAGTAGATCTGGTCCATATTTATTGGAAATGCTGTACACTTCATCCTCCTGTTTCTTTCTGGAAAGCGCCCGTTTCATCAGAGCCCAGTGTAATTCGATTGAATGTAACTTAGGACTTTTGGGAGGATTTGCAGGTTTTAGTACGATTTTAATTTTATTGGCTTTATACATCTCCATAATGCTTTTGGCATAGTGACACAATGCCAAATCAGGGCAAAACAAAGGGCTATCATCGAGGTTTCTAATTTAAGGCAGCAACCGTTTTTTCTTTCTTTCTAGAACTCCTTTTGAAAAATTTCCTAGTTGATTGGGGCGGTGATGTTGATAGAGTTACTATTTCTGCGTCACGGACAAGTTGCTTTCAAAACGGGGTGCTAAAAAAAACTTTTTTGTCCGCTTTTTTGTTCTGCAATATTAAAGCTAGTCCAAGAAGTTGTTTAAAATCTTTTAAGACGTGAGGTTCATCGTCCATAATGACATGAATATTTCATTAAATAATCGCAATACAGTTTTCACAATATTGGGTTTCTTTAGATCGTCAAACGTTCAGAAAAAGTTTGCAATACCCTGGACAGTGAATCTGAGCAATTCAAATATCGATAGGTCGGGATTTTCATTACGGTTATTCAAAATCCGTTCACGCACGTTTTTGTTTTTCATTTGTCGTTGTTTTGAACACTGTTGATGAAATTTTTAAATTTATCATAGTATTTTTATGTACATACACGCACCTCTGTTTGAACTCACTCATGGCTGAAATATTTCGAAAGTTACAGTGTTTTGAATGTGTCCAGATTATCGCGGATATAAATCTTTCAACACTACCAACCCAGTCGCCGTTGTGTTTTTTAGAAACATAAATTCGTAAAATTACTTGTTCCTTTATATAGTTCATAACACTCACTTGAAGTAATTCTCCAACCCCGAAAAAGGACAATTGCTCAATTCATCAACCCCTGAGAAAGGCCAAACCTCTGTTCTTCACAAACAGAACCCCCGCTAATAAATGCGCCATTACCCAGTAGAATAATCACTCACATGTATTGGTGTTGCTGGTCAGCGATTCGGAACTGATGTACTGCCCTCCCCCGCCACTCTTCTGTGAGGGTGGTGCTGGTGGTTGACTCTGTGGGGTTGTCTGTTTCTGTTGTTGCTGCTGATGGGAGCTTTTCAGACTGGATGTCGCGGTCGGTGCGGGTGACGATGGGTGGTTCTGATGATACAAATGCTGATGGTACTGTTGTGGTTGTTTTAGCTGCTGCTGCTGTTGGTGGTACAGATTAGCCTTCTCGTGGTTTTTGCTGTCGATGGGCGTCGAATAGCTGCAAGAAGGCAGAACCCAAAAAAAAGGAAATCGGATCAATTAATCACGATTAGTCTTGTGTATATATATAAGTGCGGGTGATGGATGGGAATAGTTTTCCGGGAATAGTGGAATTCAATAATGTTGGGACTAATTACTGGGTTGAATTTGGATTGAAATTGAAGAAACAAAAACGGTCGATACCTCGATGCGAATTGTGGTTCGTCGTAGTGGTGTTCCGTGGAAATTGACCGTTGAAGCAGCAGAGGGACATTCTGGCCCGGTATTTTCGGTGCTTCCATAGTGCTTCCGTTGGAGTATTCGTAGTTGTTAACCCGAATATTGATATCCGGAATGATGCCAGAATTGTGAGTAAGCTTCTTCTGGAATTCGTGCGTGTAGGTGTGCTGATCCGGTGTGGTTCTCGTGATACTGTACGAGGGCATCTTCTGTCGGTGGCGGATATGAATCAGGAACACGAAAAATGTTATGCACAAGGTGACTATGAATCCGAGCCCCAGGTAGAAGATCCAATCAGATGCTGGAAAGAAATGGGAAATATGGATATGATATGATATAATGATATTTTTGAATTAAGGTTTTATTTTTTTATAAAAAATAATTAATTTTAACAAGCGCGTAAAATTTCCCCTCGTTTAATTCCCAGCCAAAGTAGGCGTAAACAACGAAATTGTTTGCAATCTTTCGTGCGCCATACAATAATGTTTGACAACTTTCATACAACAGACTATATTCAGGTGTTAGTTGGCTTACATTTACATGAAATACCCCATTATTTTGTGCTAAATCTAGCATTCCCTTTTATTTTTTTATGTGCATTAGATAACGCAGAAAATTCAATGTTGATTTTTATCTGTGTATATTAATACAACGACATTCGCGTCCTCTCTGAGCTGGTAAAAGTTTCAATCATCACTAAGCTGGCTTCAATCATTATCAAGTGTCTGGGTTTGATTGAAAGTCTGGGTATGATTGTATTTGCCACAAAATCATGTTAATGTATAAAATGGTACTGATACCGAGAGCTTTCAAGAAATAACTATAGGAGTGCAAAATCAACAAGAAAGTTATGACTAGAGGCACTGAAAGGTTTTGCAGTGCCCTTGGCAAACCATGTATTCTTTTTTTTTCTTTTTCATGCAAACGAGGTTGTGATATCAAGGTCAAACAAATAATATTGGTAATAAAATTTATTTTAATTATTTTTTTCTATTAATCAATTGGAGAAGAAATGATGCCAAGCAATAAACGCATTTTTTTCAGATCCAGGAATCAAGGGGTCCATTTCCGAAACACTCGAATGTCATTTCGAGTGTAAAATTCGACAGCATAGGCGCATCTTTGTGTGTGCCACACCTTAGACGATTGGATGCTTTGAAATCGCTACACAATCCATCAATGGCCTTACCCTCTGATCAGATTACAGCAAAAGCTTTAAATTAGGCTTCCAAAACGATTCTGTTTTCGATTTAAAAAAAAAAAATTGCCAAGGTTTGCCAGTCTGAACTCATTAGGAAACGAAGGTATTTTGACGTAGACTAAGGCTTTTTCGCGACAAAATCTGGAAACATAAAGTTTGGAACAACCCCCCAAACAATTTGCTGTTAGTTCAATCCAAGATGCATTTTTTATTCATTTAATTGTGCATTATTAGTCACCTCAAAACTAAACCTAGTTGCTTAATTAGGCTGCATGAAGAAACTACGAACTTTTGAGTTTATTCCAGCCATCAGAGTCTGTGCAGACTTCTCTGCAACCGATTTAGCTGCTTTTGTCCAAGATTTTCGAAATTTTTCTATAGTTGTAGCTTGTTGTTTATATTGAGAGAGTTCTCTCTTCACGAGAGCTCAGTACCGCTCGATAGGTCGCAACTCCGGGCAGTTAGGTGGATTCGCCTCTTTCGGTACAACATGGACTCCATTCGCTTTATACCATTCTAAAACATCTTTGGCGTAGTAACAAGATGCCAAATCAGGCCAGAAAAGCGAGGGAGCATCATGGCTGCGTAGGAATGGTAAGAATTGCTTCTTTAGGCATTCTTCACGGTATGTTTCCTTGTTTACCGTTACGGTAGTGATGAAGCTTTGGCTTGCTCGACCACAGCTGCATATTGCCTACACACTTAGAAATTATTAATTTACTCGAGACGTACTTTACGTTTGTAAAAAGCCGGGCAACGCAAAGGAAAATTTCGTGTATGCGCAATTCGACGAAAAATGTGTAAAATTGAATTTATTTTTTCAGCTCTTTCAACTTATTCTTATGTGCTAAAGGACGCTTGCATGTGTCGGTCTCAGGGGACATAAATTTACATGACATTTTGGTAGTGTGTACCAAACCAAATATATTTTTGAAGACTTGGCCTTTTTGTTCGTCCTAAAACGCTCCTCTAAGCCGTTCCGGTGCATGGCAGTATAATAAGACATTCCGGGAAGCTGCTTAAAGTCTTCAAGCACATAAGTTTCATGGTCCATTATCACGCAGGAAAACTTCGTCGACTATTCGCGATACAACTTTTGAGCCCGGGTTTAAGCCGTCACATTCTGTTTATCATTACGGTTCGGTACAGTTTTCACCTTGAACGACTATGACCTTGCCGGTGCTTGGAAGTATGCACGAAAGTTGGGGACATTTTTATTTTTCTAGCCACAGTACATACCGAAAGATCTGGTCTCCTCTGCAATACTTGCTTCACCTTCGCGTCCGTCTGGTGGTTCTTGATATCCGTTTTTGTTCCGCTCCCAGCCTTCCTGACTGTTGACAAACGTGTATCGAAAGATTTGAGAACGTTATGGATAGTTCTTGCAGGAAAACCAAGCTTTTTTGCAAGTTTTCTCTCTGACAGATCCGGATTTTCATTGCGACCGCACACAATTGCTTTTCGCACTTGCGCTTCTTTCGACGCCATCTTCGATCTAATAGCATGTAGTAACACCAAAACTTGATTTAACACAATGAACAGGCATACGTTCACCAGTCTGCGAAAAATTTCACGCGTTCATGAAGTATTTCCAGAGGTATACGTATTCAGAAGTGGCCAGATTTTGTCGCGAACAAGCCTTACGTCTTTTGGCAAGGGATCGGTATCAAATGAAAATTTGGAAAATAGCAACCGTCATGAAAAATCGAAAAACGTTGAACGGTAATGAATGAATTATACTCTTTAATATTTTAAGATAATTTAATTAATCAGTTTAAAATTTATACGGTTGTCAATCCAATTATAAATAAATATCATTCAATAATGATAACCTATTTGAAATAATACAAATAATGGTGATGTCCTATTAAAACGTTAAACATACAAATTATGCATTCATTAGTTTTGCTGTAATTTCTTTTAAAATTTTACAATGAGAGTAACCAAGGTATTTGTAGTGGTTTTGTAGTTGCGTAGATCCAACCTTTAATTAACAGCGGTGACCATGCACCCAGTGTGCATAGCTTGGAAGCCGGTGGCCAAGAATATAATTGGTGATGATAACGTGACAAAATGATACACAGCTACTGCATTGGCGTACAATAAAGTCTACGTCATTTAAAATATGGGCGCACAAAATGGAAAATATTTTTCAGAAAAAAAAATCATAAAAGAAAATCTTGGGAATCATTTTGTAAAACTTTAATTGGAAAATGAAAAAAAAATTCCTCAGTTTTTCTGATGAATTTTATAACCTTTTTGCTGCATTACACCCATTTTTTCTTCCACAGTACTATTGTTCACCTTTTCTGCCCTTTTTTTCAGCATATCTTTAATTCAGAAGGTGTTCTGATATTTCTTTAATTTACGCTTGATAGTTGCCAAAAAACTTTCAATGGGATGAAAATCTGTATAACTTTGTGGATTGATACTTTTCTCAATAAAATCGACATTATTCGGCTTATACCATTCTATGACTTCACGGCTGCAATGACAGCCGGATAAGTTGGGTCCTCAGTCTTCACAGGACCTTCATGCGATTGTATGAATGGCAACATTATTTTCGGCAGACACTTCTCTTTGTGAACATATTCTTTCATAATCACACTTCAAAAACCTTTGAAAACCAAATCATCAACTCCAACATTTATCCTTGCTAAAAGTGAGAGGGATGCACTGCGTATGTTCAAACATGTCTTTGTAGATAAATTCGCTCGCAGAATTTGTCTACAAAGACATGTTTGAACTTACGCAGTGCATCCCTCTCACTTTTAACAAGTATAAATGTTCGACCCGGAATTTATACAAAATCCATTTTTACGTAAATTTCATCGTCCTTAGAAATATTTGTTTGTGCAATTTCGTTGCACGGGTCCTGGCAAACAGTTTTGAAGCTGTAAGTGAGATTCAACTAGTTAAACACTTGATAAGACATTTAATAGTATGTATCGTGAAAAGTTACACAACTCTTTTCATGAAGTCAAAAACTTTCGAGGGATATGGATTTAATGTCGGTCTATAAGCACCAAATTGGGTCTATTCATGGATGCAACTTCGTCCCATTCAATGGATTTATTACTTAATGCAGTCTTTGTATGGTTTTTTCTTCTAATTGTATGAATATAAATATTATTGTCAGCTGTATTCGCTTTACTTTACACAAAATTTCTTAAAATAAACTAAAATAAAACTGCTTCGAAACATTTAAGTGGTGTTCATATATGATTTATCAACCATTCAATAATGAAAACATTATAATTCACTGCACAAGGATAGTGTTTCGTCGGTTTGTGTTGAGATGAGCCACTTGAATGTAAAAAAAACCGCAAACTCAAGCATTTCCACTTTACCAAATTTACCAATAACAATCTTTTTACTACGTTATTGATACAACAAGCCATAGTAGGGACCATACAAAAAAATATGTCCCCAACATTGGGTCTACGATTTTCTTGTAAAGTCATTGTTATTTTAGCTATGTGTACAGTTAGTTTGTAACGTGTAGATATTTTCTGTACATCCAGACTGCATTACTCGCTTTATTGATTCAATTAAGCAAATTAAATTAAATAGAGAATGTATAGAATATCTTTTCCACCCAACCAGAGAAAAAAATACGCCCCCAAAAATTCAAAAAAAAAAAAAAAACAAAGAAGAAAAAAAAAAAAAATTAATAAATATTCTAAATTTCTTCGTAGCGCCACACACCCCAATAACAACAAGATTTTTTTTTTTATCCCAAAAAAAAAAAAAAAAAATGTATAAAGGCCCCAAAAAGGTGATAGGGGCGAGCTACACCCCTTTACCCTACTAACTGAAATTGACTTTATTAGCAAAGACGGGATATAAACAACTGGTTGCTAGGCAGAAGGAGATTTGAATCTTGTTGGTAAGACGCAAAGATAAGAAGTGAAATAATCTGTATGTATGTAAGGTCTGTATCCACATTAATCCGGACACCTTCAAATCATTGTAACTTTTGAAATATTGCACGTAGGAATGACAAATTTCACTGTGGTATAGCTGAGAGTCTATGATGAAAAAAACTATGATTGATGTTTTGTATTCAATATGGCGACGAAAGAAAAACAAGTGCGCGAGCGAATTTTGTACGGGCGTACGGCAAATCCTGACTTGTCAATACGGGACCTGGCAAAAAACATTGGATTTGCCTAAATCCACTGTTCAGGATGTGCTCAAATCATTTTTGGAACGTTTGACGGTGGAGAAGAAACCAAGAAGTGACAAAAACATTGGACGCGCTGATCCTGTCATGGACCGAAAGGTGAAAAGGATATTAACGAAAAACCCAAATCTCTCCATTCGAACGGTGCCTCGTAAAATAGGGATGTCGCCTGGTTTTGTCCAAAAATCAAAACAACGTTTGAGACTTAAGTCGTATAAAGTAAAAACAGTTCCAAATCGCAACGACAAACAGAACTTGGCAGCAAAATCATGGGCTCGACGTTTGTACTGCGAATATTTGACGAAGTTTTCATGCGTTGTTATGGACGATGGAACTTATGTCCTGGAGGATTTCAAGCAGCTTCCAGGGCTGGCTTTTTATTCTGCTATGGCCAGAAATGCTACAGTTGAGCATTTCAGAACGAAGAAGGCATCGAAATTTCCCAAAAAAATACCTTGTGTGGCAAGCAATTTGCACGTGTGGCAAAAAGAGTAAATCTTTCGTCACTACAGGCACAATCAACAAGGAGATCTATCAGAAAGAGTGTCTGCAGAAACAATTGCTACCCTTCATCAAAAGTCATAAAGAAAAACCTTTGTTCTGGCTCGATTTGGCATCATGCCACTATGCTTAAACTGTGATGGAGTGGTACCAAGCAAATCAAGTGAACATTGTACCAAAAACCTCAAACCCGCCAAATTGCCCAGAGCTACGACCAATCGAGAGATATTGGGCTCTGATGAAGCGGAAGCTTTCTGGAAAGAAGCAAAGACACCAAACACTTCCAGCAAAATTGGACAAAGACGGCTTTTAGAATTTCTGAGGAGTCTGTACAGTCCCTGATGGACGGAGTTAAGCGCAAAGTTCGAAAATTTTATGCAAATACCGAATAACTATGTTTTGTCTTCGCGAATTGTTAAAACACATCCCATGAATCTGAAATAAACAACTACGATGGAAATATAATGCGAAATTTATGTTTTATTCATGTTTTGAAGTGTCCGGATTTTTGCGGATACAGACCTTACCCCCCCCCCCCCCCCCCCCCCCCCAAAAAAAAAACACAAAAAAAAAAAACAAACCACACAAAAACAACAAAAAAAAAAAAAAAAATAAACCCAAAAAAATTTTTTTTCAGCTCTTTTTCCCCCCCCCCCCAAAAATTAAAAGAAGTTTTTCTACCAAACATCCCCATTGCCCCCCCACCCCCCCCCAAAAAACTCCAAATTCATAAGAATTCATTATAATTATTTGCTATAAAAAACAGTATGAGTTTCATAAATTTGCCTTATAAAATATTATTATGTTATAAAAAAAAAAAATATAAGAAAACCCGGGTTCCCCCCCCTAAACCGTGGAGAAAGGGGGCAGAGGGACTTACCGATAGTATATATCAACACTTGTTAACAAGAAAGCTTAAGGGCGAACAAGAACAACGTCGTGTAAAACAAGATCCATTCATAAGTCAACCTTAGGAAATTTAAAGCATCGTTCATAAGTTGAACCTTATGAAATTCTTAAGATTATTTGGCTGAGCGTAGCTAATCAGCTGAGAAGGCGCAACGAGGAGATGTTGTACAAACTGTTCTTCCACGTGAGTCAGCTGACAGCAAGTGTTGACGCTAGTTGTATCCTGAGCCAGAAGGAAAGGCCTGAAACATCTAATATCTGGACGCACTGTTAATATTACTGCAGCGCTTCTAGTTGTTGGATGTGAAATATTCTGACAGCGGTTTGTTTTGAAATGTTTCTTTCTTTCATTGCTTAAAATCTCGACATGAATAATTTTGGACACCGACTTCGAAAATCCGCAAAAATTAAAAGTGCAAAAATCGCGAAGTCGTTGAAATTGGTTTAATCGACCGTGTGCAGCATTTTCGAACATTACGTCATCGATTGACAGGTCCATAGTAAGCGTCGTAGTGGAGCTAAGGATTGAAAGTTGCATTTGAAGGTGTTGAGAATGATTAGGGCATAGCCAGGGCTGTCGGATTATGATATTACCAAGAAATTCAATGCCAACCAAAGCACGGTCAAAAATATTCGGCTGCGAGAAGGATTTTAATCTATTCAGACCAGTAGGAAACAAGTAGTCTCCAAAAACCATTCCCAGAAGTTGTACAATGAGGTTTTTGCATCCAGATATGACTCAAAGCATTAGGTAGGAAAGTCGATGAAATAAATGAAGTGCTGTCCGTTGTGAGCCAGCAGCGCGAAGAGCGCATTGGTGCTGGTATCTCTGTCTAGCTGCTAAAGGGAAAAAAATAAAAGTGACAGAAGGAATAAAATGTCACCCCAGACAATCAGAATACCATAATCTTTCCAGTGCAGTATGTAATTTTCAGCAACGATAAGTTTATCAAACTTCCATCTAGAGTAAATAAATCACATGATGGTGTCCAGCTGCCCAAGAAAACCAGAAAAAGTTGTTGATTTCTAGTGTGGGCTATGCCCACCGTGCTTTTCAGATAAAAAAAAAATTCAATTTTCAAGCTGAAGAATTTTCAAATTCAAATTGTGCGTTTGGTAATGCTCTGTATTAGTTGATGAGTGTAGGATTGGAGTCTGAAAGTCCAATGGCTAAAAAAAAACCAAGAACTGAGATTCAAACCGTGGTTGGCAGCGTGACGGCAATTTATGATACCCATTCAGCTACTTTAAAAATTCGAAAATAATGGAATAAGAACCATATAATTGCTTCGATTGTTGAGGCACTCAGCAGTACAGTAAGGAGTGTATCGAAAAAAAGCTATCCACAAACTTTCTTTCAAATTTTGTTGAAAACCGATATTTTATTCATACAAAAAATTGATCCTTTATTGTACGAGGTTAAACTTTAACATAATGAAGACCGGATGAAATTTAAGTTATTCCTTCACGAATGTTCGAACTTTGGATCGAATGCTCTTCATCAAGTTCCGGACAAGTGTTGCATGGCATTTTTTGGACGCTTGAACCCAAATTTTTTTGAACTCCTGCATGTTCCCAGCTGCCTTACCAGTCTTCTTGAAGACCCTCTTCACGATTGCCCAGTAACGTTCGATGGGTCGAAGCTGAGGGCAATTTGGTGGATTGATATTTTTCTCAACGAAATCTATACCCTTTTCCGCAAGCCAATTGAGAGTGGTTTTGGCATAGTGAGCCGACGCTAAATCCGGCCAAAACAGTGGAGGTGTACTATTCTTCTTATATAAAGGCAACAATCTCTTCTGGAGACACTCAGATCGATAGATTTCCGCATTTATAGTTCCGGTAGTGTAATGGTTGACTTCAAACCACAGGAACATATTGCTTGCCATACCAGTACCTTTCGACCGAATTTCCCCACTTGAATCGACCTGTCCGCATCGCTCACATCCTCCCCAACGACGGCAGTAAAGTATTGTGGACCTGGAAGGGTTTTTGAGTCCTCCTTTACATAGGTCTCATCGTCCATCAAAACGCATGCATCCGGACGCTGCAAAAGACGCGAATACAATTTCCGGGCCCTTGTTGCTGCTCGCTTCTTCTGTTCTGCACTTTGTTTCGAGATTTTCTGCTTCTTGTAGGTCTTCAGGTGGTTTCGCCTCTTGATACGCTGGATCATTCCGACACTCGTTCCTGCTTTTTTGGCCAAATCACGTATTGACATTGATTTGTTCTTCATGATTAGAGATACCACTTTCTGCTCCAGTTTCGGGTTGGAAGAACCGGGTTTTCTGCCTCTTCCTGGTAGCTCATCCAAAGACTAGTGTTTTCCAAACTTATTAATGATGGTTTTAACACTCGCATGATGAATTCCAAACCGCTTCGCCAATTTTCGCATAGTAATACCCTTCTCACTTAGCCATGTGTCCCGAACCTTAATTTTCACTTCCTTTTCAATATGCGACATTTTGAAAACGCAGAATTTGAACCGCACAAACAAGTAAACAAAAGAAAGCTGACAGTCAAACGCACAGCATGCAGTGTTCAGAGCTTAAAAAACGATCACCAATACATGCGTACAACGCAAATGTATGTGGATAGCTTATATTCGATACACTCCTTAATAAAGGCAAATGAATATGTTTTCTACCAGTATGAGTGCAGTTTGTTGATCGGACGCACTTTCTTCGTTTATTTCATAAAACGCTTTGTCGATCAAGAAGGGAAAACTTGAGGAGGGGGAGATCATAGTCCGATGATGGCGCATACTAAAAAAACAAAACATATTTGTCGACGGTATTGCAGTCCTTTTTTTATACCGTTGTGACTCTTTGTGGCTACCACTCATCCATATTGAAAAGTTTATTAAGACCCTACGGTTTCTTCAGCTGTCAAGGCACTAGCGGTACAGTTATGAAGGTAAATGAATTTGTTTTCGAGGAATCTATGTGCAACCAGTCGCTCGCACACAGCTGAATGGATTTGTTTCCGGAGCATGGGACTTTCTCAAGAAATGATTGCAACATTTGCGTGATGCATTAATAGCAAAAAAAAATTCAACTTCTGGGTGTACCTTTTGTTTAAATGTGACCAAAAAAGCATTGTTTTATCTTCATTTTGATTATATCAAAATTAAGTTATCTACCGTGAACTGAAATGTGCGAAAAATGATAAATCAGCATCTTTAAACAGCAAAATTTTACAATGAATGTTGATATGTTTAAAAACTGTTTAAAGTCTTAGCCAATGCAGCGATCTGGTCATTCGAAGAAAATGTCTCCATAGGTTCATATTTTTATTTTGAATATGGTGAACAAAAAATCGGGGTTTCTCAGTTCTTAACTTAACAATTTTGATTTTGATATTCACCTATCAGCTCGTAATTGGTTTCATCAACATGTTTTATAAGAGCAAAGTTGCACTTAAGAGCAATGGTTGTCTGCTTTTGCCACTTGATACCCGATGGGGTGTGCTATATGGAGAAGAAAACCTTCAAATCCCGAGGTCTTAGCTAAGTCTAAATTTATTTACCTCCTTATTCTACATAAAGTCCACAAACAGGTACCCTTAAGCTAAATTATTTAATCTTATTTACCTATCGGAGTTACCTGAGTTTATTTTCCTCAATTGTCTCTACGGTTAGCCATTTTGAGAATATTAGCATCTGTCAGTACAACATTATGACCGTTTTTGTTTTAATGCTTGTTTTGAATGCTATTGAATGCCGGTTACATAAAGTTAGCATATTAACATTAAAATCTACTTTTGTGCTGCCAGAAACTCTTTGAACATTTCAATGAAGCCATATGATAAAAATCCATTAAGATTAGTGTGTTGATCTCATTCATAGAAAATGTTTTGCAAATCAACCCAACACCAAACTCAAATCGATCACTGTTACCTTGCTGATTACCCCGTTTTACCGTAATCATTTTCATTGTGTAATTTATTACACTTTATTCATCACTACTCCATATTTAAAATATCCTTGCAAGAATGCAGAAACACATAGCTTCTGGATCATGTTTAGTCATAGAATGTAAGCTACCAATAAAAAAAACAAGAGAGCTTTTCGTTTATAATTTGCAGATAATATCAATCCTCACACGCTGTCAATCGTGTCCAATCAATAAAGCCCCTCATCGTCTTTCTTCAGAAAAAAAGCATTCAGCTGTAGACAAACAGTTACCCTGCCTCATAAAAGCGATCAAAATTTCAACAAACATTGTATCAAGTTACAGCAATTCACCGTAGAAACTACGATAAACTGTAATTCAAGATGTACACACAGCAATTAAAAGCAAGCAGACAATTTTCAACTATATGCTCTTAATTTCACTGCACAGTAGTTCAACCCTTTTTTCCTGCGCTCAACAGTCTAGTGGTAATAATGGGCATCATTATCCCACAGTATTTTTTACCATTATTTGATCCAATTTTCAGCCAGGCTCCGTTGGTTCTTCGGGGGTTCGCCGAGAACAACCAACATGTGCTAGCTGCTCTGTTCCTTTCTCTAATAAACCACATCTCACAGCACCAGCATCCGTACGGAGCCGACCCATAGATGAAGCCGAAGCAATTGAGCAGAGAGCAAATTTTAGACACACGGACGCAGAAGGTATCGTATTACGTAACATCGGAATCGATGCTCCTTTTTTCCCATCGTAACGGAGATCAAATAAAACGTTGAACCCTTTTGCGGTGCGTGTGCTTCGTAGACCTTTTCCAGACAGAAAGAAAATCATGTTTGAATGGTGGTTAAGAATGGTCCAATTTTCGGTGGCTGTCTCTGCCTCCGCCCGCTGCTCGGCACGATATGATTGTAAATTGATGAAATTATTGTTGTTTACATCATTATTTGTTATTTAACGGTAGTTGATATTAAATTGATATGAACTCAACTCGGATGTCAAAATGGGCTAGCGAAGGAAGAAAGGGCTTCATTGTTCTCATGAGATGCTGAGCTCAAGTCGTACTTGACGGTTAGATCGAACTGTGGATGAGTAGGCATGCTGGATGTAGAACCGTCGGCAACCAGCATATGTACACTGGTTGATGTTTTAATTTGGTTGGAGGAATTTGGATTTGGGTTGCGCTAGAACTAGCTAAGACAACTGTATATGTATACGTCAGCTGTTGCTTCTTTTTAATTCATCCGACTTTGTAAATTTACCTTAACAGTTCATTTTCAATGTACAATTTGGCTTGATTTCATGTTTGAAGATAAAAACAAACTCGGCGAGGTTATTGTATATAATTGGAAGAAAAATAGCAGGTTATACAAATCAATACAGAGAAGCAGAATGTAATGTAATCGACCAACGAAATCATCGCAATTGTTTGATTTATTTGAATATTATTTTATGGTAACTTTGGATATCTCTGGCTAGAAAATTAGTGGCTGACGCTGTTAATTTAAAAACTATTTTATTCGCCTGTTTTATCATCTATGCTTTTATCATACAAACAGCAGTAATTCAAGCAAACGCAACAAGTTACAGACTCTTTTTAATTGTTTTTTTTTTCGTTTTTGCGAGATTTTCAGCCTGAGGTTGGTTCGTCACGCCAAGGCGACGACCTGGATCCTGTTACAGCAAATCGATTATAATTAAATTATGCCACATCAGATTGTAACAATTGTGCTATTAGAGTATGCATCAAAGTAAGATGGGGCAAAATCAGACGTTGTCAGTACGCGATGTTACCAAGAAACTAAAACTACAAAAGAGTACTTAAGTGTTTCAAAATTTTTTATCCAGCGCTTGACTGTACACGGTGTTCAATAAGTTCGAATACAAGTTTTCATCATTGCGTAGGTATGCGCCATGTACATATTCTGCATTGGTATTGGTGTCAGCTTTAGCTTCATTCATACGCTACCGAATGTGCGCGGTGTTGACATTCTGTTAGTTGTTGTTTGTTTGTTACGCGCGATGAAAGAGTATCGGGACTTCGTAATTAAGCGTTTTTTGAACGGTGAGCGACCCGGCGATATATTCCGGCTGCTGAAATCGCATGGGGTCAAGCGGAACTTTGTCTACACGACCATCAGGCGATACCGGGAGACGTCCTCGACCAATGACCGTGCGAGATCCGGTCGGCCGCGTTCAGCGAGGACGCCACGGGTCATCAAGATCGTGAGGGAGCGAATTCGGCGCAAAAAGAACCGCTCAATCCGGAAAACGGCTGCAGATCTCAACGTTTCCATTGGAACCGCTCACACCATACTCACCAAGGACCTTGGTTTCAGGCTTTACAAAAAACGTAAGGTCCATGGCGTTTCGGAGGCTACCAGCAAAAAGCGGTTGGATCGAGCTAAGAGGATCCTCTCTCGGCACGCTGGTCAGGAGTTTGTTTTTTCGGACGAGAAACTGCAGCAGCCGCACAATGTGCAAAATGACCGGGTGTGGGCGCCATCGAGGGACAGCATTCCTGAATCCAATATAAACATCCCTCGGTTCCAAAGTGCCGCGTCGGTGATGGTTTGGGGGGCAGTATGCAAACGTGGTAAGCTACCCTTGGTGTTTATTGAAAAAAACGTCAAAATCAACGCGGCGTACTACAAAACTGAGGTTTTGGAAAAGGTTGTTGCCCCCAGTCTCCGAAGCCTCTACGGCGATGAGCACTACGTGTTCCAGCAGGACGGTGCACCAGCCCATACGGCAAATGTGGTTCAAGCCTGATGTCGGGACAATTTAACCGACTTTCTGGACAAAACTTTGTGGCCTCCCAGCTCCCCGGACTTGAATCCTCTCGACTTTTTTGTTTGGTCCTATATGATGGCGAAGCTGAACGAATACAAGGTCAGCACTTTGGATCATTTCAAGACGGTAATTCTCAAAATCTGGGACGAAATGCCCATGCAGTCCGTGCGTGCCGCCTGCGACGCGTTCGAGAAACGTTTGAAGCTCGTTAAGGAGTACAAAGGGGGGGTCATTCCAAGAGAAATGTTGTAAACGTTCCTTGTAAACATAGCTTTCAATAACATAAATCCAAAAAATAAAAAAACATGTTTTCATTTTTTTAACAAATTTTGAAAGTGTATCCGAACTTATTGAACACCGTGTAGATCGGAAGGTTGGAAGTGGAACAAACCAAAAAGTATGCTCTCGCCAAATGTACAAGAAGATGGTAGCCATTATTGAGAAACATCCCAATCTTTCTGTGCGAAATGTGGCTCGGAAAATTGAAAAATCAAAATCATTTGCGCGAACAGTAGAGCAGAGGCAGGGAATGAAAGTGAACAAATTGAAAAAGGTGATATACCGTGATGACAAGTAAAATCTCACTGCAAAAGTCGTGCTAAAGAGCTTTACACCAAGTTTTTGCAAAAAAAATTCTTGTGCCATAATGGACGACGAAACATTTCAATAGCTTCCATGTCAGATTTTTTTTATACCGCAATGCAAGGAAACGCACTTGCCGATTATTTCCGGACAAAAAAAAAAAACATTCTGAAACCTCCAAAAAGTATTTGGTTTGGCAAATTATATGTAGTTGTGGTCAAAAATTCTAAATGATTCGTCTCTATCGACACTAAGGCTTGTTCGAGACAAAATCTGGACACCCTTAAATACGTGTATCTCTGGAAAAACTTCATCAACGCGGAAAATATCTCGCAGACCGATGAACTTAAGTCTTTTCATTGTGTAAAATCAAAGTTTGATGATACTATAAGCTTTTAGATCAAAGATGGTGTCAAAAGAAGAGCAAATGTGTGCGGTCGCAATGAAAATCTGGATCTGTCAGTAAGAAAACCTGCAAAAAAGCTTGAGTTTCCTGCAAGCACTGTCCATAACGTTCTCAAATCTTTCGATACATGTTTGACAACAGCCAGGAAGACTGGGAGTGGAACAAAAACGGATCTCAGGAACCACCAGAAGGACGCGAAGTTGAAGCAAATATTGCAGAAAAGACCAGATCTTTCGGTACGTACTGTGGCTAGAAAAATGAAAATGTCCCCAACTTTCGTGCATACTTTCAAGCACCGGCAAGATATGAAGTCGTTCAAGGTGAAAACTGTATCGAACCATAATGATAAATAGAATATTTGACGAAGTTTTCCTGCGTGATAATGGACGATGAAACTTATGTGCTGGAAGACTTTAAGTAGCTTCCCGGAATGGCGTAGAGGAGCATTTCAGGACGAAGAGAAAGGCCAAGTTTCCCAAAAAAATATTTGGTATGGCAGGCAATATGCAGCTGTGGTCGAGCAAGCCAAAGCTTCATCACTACCGGAACGGTAAACAAGGAAATATACCGTAAAAAATGCCTAAAGAAGCGATTGTTACCATTCCTACGCAGCCATGACGCTCCCTCGATATTCTGGTCTAATTTGGCATCTTGTCACTACGCCAAAGATGTTTTGGAATGGTATAAAGCAAATGGAGTCCATGTTGTACCGAAAGAGGCGAATCCACCTAACTGCCCGGAGTTACGACCTATCGGTATTGGGCTCTCGTGAAGAGAGAACTATCTCAATATAAACAACAAGCTACAATGATAGAGAAATTTCTATAATCTTGTATAAAGGCAGCTAAATCGGTTGCATAGAAGTCTGCACAGACCCTAATGGCTGGAGTAAACTCAACATTTCGTAGTTTCTTCATGAAGCCTAATTCAGTAACTATGATTTGTTTTTAGATGACTAAAAATGCACAATTAAATGAATAAAAAATCTATCTTGGATGAACTAACAGCAAATTTGTTTTGTTCCAAATTTAATGTGTCCAGATTTTGTCGCGAACTAGCCTCATCAACTTGGATGTGTACGAGAAAAAATATCTGCAAAACGGATTGCTACCGTTTATAAGAAGTCACGACTCTCCAGCTCTGCTTTGGCCTGATTTGGCCCCTTGTTACTTAGCCAAATCCGTCTAGGATTAGTGTAAGGCACAAGATGTCAAATACGTGGCAAAAATAGCCAAACCACATAAATGCCCAGAACTTCGCCCGATAGAAAATATTGAGCTCTGGTTATGCGGAAATTCTATAAAACTAAGTAGAAAGCATATTGGATCGACGATTTCAAGAGAAAATGAAGATTACCACAGAAAGTTCGAAAATTTTACTGAAAGAAAGATTCACATCTTTTTAATGTATATAACTCTATTGTACTGAAAGAAAAAAATCGGTTTTTCTGAATTATGTCTACATTTTTTTTGTTGACATTATCATAGCGTCCTAAATTTAACGTGGGTAGACTTTATCTTTTCTGTTAACGTATACAATAATTTTGGCATTTCTTCACGCGATTATTCTGCCACTTGATGGTGAATGATCCCAAGCACTGCCAATCGTAATAACCCTGTTGTGTGTAGAAACAAAAACCTTGACAACGTTTTCAGTTAATTTGCAGCAGCCATGGCGTTAGTCAAGCATCTGCGCTCGATGGTTTGTTCGTACTGCCAGTTCCTTCCCGGATCGAAGAAGTTCGACATCGTGAGGCACTTCTTGTCTGCCGGATATAACTATTCCTGAATCTTCAACATCCTCTCCCATCTAAACAAAGGCGATCGGAAGCCTGGTTTCGGCCGCCCGACAATCCTGCTCGAAAGTGGAACAGAAACTGAAGAGAAAGCTGAGAGCAAGGTGGCCTTATCATTCTGTAACTGTCAGAATTTATGTGATTATTTAATTTGTGCTAATTATTTTAAATATACTGTTACGTGTTTATACATTTATTTAGTGTTGGTAAGTAGGGTTAAGTAACTATGTTCAGTAATGTTATTTGTTAAGGTGTGGCCTATCTAGTATTGGAGCAAACATGTTTGATTCTAACAGCGACCCCAGTGGTCGGATTTGTAAACTATGACATCTTATGTGTTCCCTATAACAATAACAATATCAGAAGCTTTTTTTAGCGGTGCAGTTCGAACGTATTTTAGAGAAATACAAAATGGAAGAAGAAAGAAGAAAAATAATTGTGCGCAATCATTTGGAAAACCCTTTGTGGTCTGGGCCAAAACTTGCTAAAGTGTAGGGTTTTCCTCGAAATACCGTGTGGCGTGTTTTGAAAAAGTACAGAGAAACTTTGTCGACGGATCGCAAGCCTCAAAGCAAGCGTCGGGCGGGAACTGTCAACCGTCAACTGCGGAACAAAGTCATCAAGAACATTAAGGCAAACCCCAACATCTCAGACCACGATTTGGCCAAAAAGTTTCGCGCCGCACGCAGTACCGTGCAACGGATTCGTCTCCGGGAAGGCTTCAAGTCATACCGTACCTGTAGACAACCAAATAGGGATCAAAAGCAGAACAATGTGGCCAGAATTCGTGCCAGAAAACTGTATGATCAGGTGTAGACAAAATTCAATGGCTGTCTCCTCATGGATGATGAAATCTATGTAAAGGCCGATTTCAAACAGCTACCGGGACACAAATTTTACTTGGCTACGGCTCGGGGAGATGTTCCTGCCAAATTCAAGTTTGTGTTTGCACATAAATTTGCCAAGTTAATACATGATTTGGCAAGGCATCTGTACCTGCGGTAGGAAGACCAAGGTTTTCATCAATGATACGACATTTAATTCAGAGCTGTACAGAACGGAATGTCTCCAAAAGCGAATATTGCCATTCATCAGATCCCACAATGAACCTGTCATGTTTTGGCAAGATCTTGCAAGCTGTCATTATAGTAAAACAGTGCTACTGTGGTATGAAACCAACGGGATTCAGTTTATACCGAAATAACTCAACCCACAAAACTGTCCTCAGCTAAGACCGATAGAGAGATTTTGGGCTATTATGAAGTGGAAGCTGAAGGTCGTCAAAAGTATCAATGAATTGAGAATCAAGTGGAATCAAATTGCCAAAACGATGGATGAGAATAATGTGCGTCGGTTGATGGAACGTATTCCGGGAAAAGTTCGCAAATTTCGTCGAAATCCAGATGATTAATTTTTGTTTGTATTTTCCCTCTAAAGTTCACATACAGTGGAAATTTTTTTTTTTTTTTTAATCTTTATTTTACGTCGGCCTATTTCCTCACATGGTGACAATCACCGACGCCAGGAAGACGACTCCACCACCTGGACCCTACCTAACGACTCATGAATATGAACCGGGACCAACGGCTTTACTTCCCTTCCGAAGGAAGACCGTGGAAAATTTTAGTTAGTAGGGATTTATATGAAATTTGAATTTGCATAACACTTAAATCGGAAGATGTTACATGTCAGTGGGTGTAACTACTGGCAGAAGCAGAGGGCGGAAAATTGCAAATATATACTACGTATATTGGACATAGAAAAACGAAGGGTCAGAGGTCAAAGAAGCCCCGAATAATCGCCCTTTACTCATAATTCTCCTGGCATTTGCGTGTGAAAAGTGTCCAGTTTAAAGTGCTCTAAACAGCCAAATGAAACCGAGTGGTTGTAAATACTAAATTCGAGTATGATCACCTAAGATAGTTCAATGCAGATAATTTATCAGGTGGATTGCCTCACAGAATTAGGAAAATTATATTGTTGTGCTACATCCAACCGATACCCTCACAGAACCTTTTCTGTTACCGTTTTGGTAGACACCGCAATCTTGTACATTAGCGAGGTCAACCGACGCGAACGGTCCAAGGAGACTTTTCTTCTCGGCAGAGTCACTCCAGCCTTGCCTAGACAGCCTACGAGGGACGATGCCTGGGAGGATCTATAGTGGTTTCACGCGCCAACGAAATTGTTCAGGGTCCTCCCTGAGCTCAGTCGGCAAAGGCAACACCATGCTGCAATTGGCTGGGTCCGATTCCCGGTCTGGTCTAGGAATTTTTCGTTAAAGAAAATTTCTCGACACCCCTGGGCATAGCGTATGATTGTACTTGCCACACAATCATACTAATGCAAAAATGGTACTTGGCATTGAAAGCTCTCAATTAATAACTGTGGAAGTGCATTTAGAATACTAAGTTGAGAGCAAGCAATAAGCTAAATTGTGAAAGCAATAAGCTTGAAATGCTGAAGAAGAAGATGAGACCCAGCTCGAGAGGTCTCTTGCTACTGAGCATTTACCGAGATTACAGACAGTAAAGTTACAGTTCCGCGCTTTGGACCGAGAAGTTTATGGTTTCGGCTAAACGGTGACAAAGTACCTGTGCCAGACGAACATTGTTATGTGGAAGCGTTACTCGAGAACGGCTGTGTCTGAGCACCAGGAAATTACCCAGAAGAAGTGGCTGAACGTGGTGATGAGAAACATCTTTCCAACGATGCGCGATATCGAGGTCATACTGGATGACGAGACCTACTTAACGCTGAATCGTAACGACTGGCAGGGGATCGGATACTTTACGCCCCCCACATATTAGGCAAGCGTTGACGTCAAATGTATCACCCACACCAAGTTTCCGAATAAGGTCCTTCTGTGGCTGACGTTCAGCGCCACTACTGTGTCTGCTGCAAGCTATCACCTTCATCAAGATGTATTACTCGAAGAAGGATGTGTCTTTTGGCCGGACCTGGCCTCATCCCATTATGCCAAGAGATCACTGAAGGAGATGGATCGGCTGAACATCGTTGTATCGAAGACCACTAACCTTCGCAATGTTTTCCAGGTGCGGAATATAGAATTTGTTTTTGCGTAAATCTAAAACGTAGAATCTAGTCCAATAATTTCATGGCCAAAACGGAGCAGCAGCTGATTGCCGTGGCTACGAGCAAGCTGAAGAACATGCCAGTGTCCATCTTTTCTTCAGCCATGGCTAAGGTTCCGGGAAATTGTCCTGTTGTAGAAGCCTTAATTAACGTAAGATTTAAGGAAAAAAAAAATACATTGCATAATCTATTGATGTTTTTTTTTTCATCGCCATCCGAGATAAGTCCATTTGTTTTAAAAATTGTGCACAGAATGCGCCAGAAAACAAAACAAATTTCATAGCCATACATTTTTTTAATGGAGAAAATAACTTTCTAGGTGTAACAGAGTGAAATACTTCAGTCGCCACGTATGGTAACAGGATGTGATATCAGCTTAGCTCCTTCATTCGGTCTATGTATCAAATATGTCATAAATTCAGCGATAATCAAGAAAATCATGATGATATATGTAATCTTATGCAATTGAGACTTTATTCATCAATTTATAGTCATACACTGAAGAGATATTTTTGATTTTCTCAACTTTTAAGTCAACACGGCTGCCCTGATTAAGCTGAATGCATTATCGTCACAATTTTCAAAATCCCTAAATTTGGCTTCATTGAGAATCGCAGCCTAGATGTACAACATATAGCTACACTTTCAAAATGAACTGTTCACTTATAAAATAAACAATGATTTCACTAGAAACCGTAGACCCAGTTTTAGGGACAAATTATTGCTCCTGTACCCAGATATAGCTCAGTGTATTTTTTACAGAGTAAAACTATATTGGTTTAAATTGAAATGGAAATGTAATTAAGTCTGATTGTACACTTTAAAAATGGTGTATTTAAGCCAAAAAAAGCAACAAAATCTATGTAGTAGGAGTAATAATGTTTTTATATGGATTGGCCACAAGATCATTTTAAAAAATTGTTTACGTGTTATAAAGTAATTTAATTAAAAAAAAAATCTGTGAAATTTCGCATTTTAGTAATACGTTTGTAACTTGAAATAAAATGCCTGAGGAAATGATAGAATTGTTGTAATGAAAACTGTTTTCAAAGGACACAATATGTTACTTATAGACCGACAATGAATCTACATCCGTTGAAAGTTTTAGTCTTTCAAAAGTTAATTTTTTTTAACTTTCCGTGATTCAGAGCATCAAACGTCTTATTAAGTTTATCGAAGCAAATGCATAACTGATTGAATATTGTTTCCAGCTCCATAACTTTTTGAGTTGCAATAAAAATGTAATCGACCACTGCATATAAGGCTGTGTCAGGGACCATATATCCTACTATAGACTGTTCCGATAATTATAAATACACTAATGACTTACCGTCAATTCAAAATGCATGCAGTATTTAACGAACTTTGGGCTGCGTCATGTTGTTTACATCCAAATTAAACTGATGTTGTAATTTTTTGCGTGGTCTTTCTCTCGAGCAAAGAAAACGGATTGTGCACAAACGGTGTACCGTCAGTGGTCTTTCGATCAGAAAACTGGCTAAGGAAGAAGGTGTGGGCGTCGGAGCAGTTCAAACCACATTACGGAAGTATCTACAACAGTGCTCTTTCGTAGATTCCCCGAGACGGGGTAGAGAACCCGGTCCCACTGACCCTACAATCGATAGAAAGGCAAGGGACTATTTCAAGCGTCATCCTTCAACATCTGTCGGAGATGTGGCGAAAAAGCGAAGTACTTCGGTGACTAATGTTATGCGTGCCAAAGAGAGAATGGGCCTGCAGACTCGTTGGAAGCAGAAGCAGCCAAATCAAAGCACCAAACAGGATGAATCTGTGAAATCGAGGGCTCAAAAGCTGTACGACAAACTGCTGACAAAAAAAATCGGGCTGTGTTATCAGGGACGATGAAACCTACATAAAACTCGATTATAAAACTCTGCCGGGACTACAGTTTTATACCTCGCCGAGGAAAGTGTATTTATATTTTTTGGAACAGTCTATATGGTTATAATCTAGCAAAATATATCCTCTACTTTATGTACAGTTTGAAGGTTCGCTTTGCACAATCCTTATTGCGGCTTAGTAAGTTTTGACAATCAATTACCGCTCTAAGTCATAGTTCGATGCAAATCCCGGAGAAAACTTTACATTAAAAATTAATGTGGACTTCTTAATATTCCAAACACATACTAACGATAGAACTAAATGCAAGTAAGTCGCTAGTTGACCCTTCACGAGCAAACTGCATCACAACTACTTATTAAAGCTATTGTGAGGGAATGCATTAAAATTCACAGATCGAATATCGCTGCAGAGGCATGTTGATGAGGACATTGTAGGATACCGATGCAAAAACCTTTCCACCCGAACGAGTCCCGGGGAGCAGTTACTGTTTACCCCCATGGGATGGATTGAGGAAAACATTGAGCGGTTGCCATCAGCGAGGGTGGACACATGCAATCTCTTTGGGAACCGGGGGGGAATTTTTTTAGCGTTTCATTGTCGTTCTAACACTCTGTGCAAAGCATTTTATGGCTCTTCTACGCCGCTCATCAAGGCCACTCCTTATGGATTTACGCTGTGGCATCCCGGGTAGATAGTGAACAACGTGTGTACTTCAGTAGGTACGTACTGACTCTGACGCATCAACGTCGAGGGGACGCCTAAATTATGCTGTATTTATGCAAAGAGACCCATTGAAGTGAACAGCCATTTTTAGATGAAAGAGTGCCTCTTAACGAACGATGAAGAATATGCTGCAAATGATGACATTCTTCTAAGAGCAACGCTTTCGTTCGTCGTTTGCAAAGGGGAAACTGATGAAAATGCCTTTGGTTTTTCCCGGCGATGTGTTCACTTTCATTTTCCTCGCTTGGTCTGCGGCGGCATTGCTGGCGAGAGAATTAATTTCTTACCGACACTCAAACACCAGGGGGATGCGGAAAGTGTGAAGTGCGATTAAATTTTGATTTTATGCAAATTCGCGCGGATCGTCCTTCTCGTCTTGCTCGGAATTCAGTTTCGATAATGTGCGTTCGTAATTGTTTTCTCATTACCAGAGTTTTAGAACTCCCAAGAATATGCACATTGAAATCGCCCTCCATCCATTCATAGATATATTTCAGATTAAAAACCATCCAATCACCAACAAAATGCAGATATTCGCACAAGCAAAAAGTAATAATTTTCAATCATTTCCGTTCCGCATTTCCCGACGGTGACGGCAATGCGATGCTAGAAGCCGTATCATAATCAACATAATGGAACCGGCATTGGCATCAGCATCGGCAGATAATGTATATGCTGGTCTCATACCACTTCCTATCAACTATCGCCCATATCGACATACAACATTCTCTGACAAGTATCGGAGAGCAAAACGCAGAAAAAATGCTTCCTCTGCTAGTCAGAATTTCTGTTCCGACAATAATGGCGGTGATAGTGGTTGGATGAAACTCTAATAGAAGATCGATATCAAAATTGGACGAGCAAGCCTATTGTAGCTCGGTGGATAGATTTGCTGCACCATTTCCATTTCGAGTGAACAAATGAAGCTTGGGGAAATGGGTCAGGGGGTATGACAAAACGAAGAGGAGCGGGGGATGGTTAGATATAGTTTTTTGCTGACTCAAAATGTCGGTTCAGTCAACTTTCCGGGCTTTGGAGTGACAGGCGGTCACACACAAATAACAGAGTTATTGTGGTTCATCAGTTGGCATCGAAATCGATGGGAAATGAAATTCATGATTTTATTGGGATGAATTTTGATTGTGTGGTCCAAATGGCGTGAGGTAAAATTACATTTTGGGAATAAATATCCGTGCCATGGAGGTTTTTGTCTAAAATCCAGTTGCTCAGTTTTTGGCTGATTGGCTGATCATCAGCAAACCAAATGTTAGATACATTTGTCACAATGTCTCTAGGCAGCCTTTGATGCGCATTTTAGTAAATGGCATCAGAGATATTCTGATTTTTTTTTAAATATTAAACAAAAATCTGGAGAAAACATTATTAACATAAGCATTATTATGTTGAATTTAGTTCTTTTAACCCTACAAAGTTGAATTTTTTGACTTCAAATTCGACTGATTTCCTGCGTTTATAGTTTAACTTAAGTTTTATCGAAAATTTTGGATTAAATTTAGCCTTTAAATCTACATGCTCATGACCATTAAAAGCTATTCGAATAATTGATAGAATAGCAGCAATTTGTACTTGAAATTGTTTGTGAAAACTTTCAACGTATGTTACAAGAAAGTAGGGAGATTCGCCTTTTCTAAGGGTGCGGCAATTGAACTGCTTCAAAACATTTAGAGCTATTGCAATGTTGCAGCTTTGCATAAGGCATTACATAAGGCCGCTCATTGTTACTTTATTTACCCTGAGTCTTAGCTGTAAACTGGTGAGCAACTTGTTTTCGTAATCGTTTTCGTAATCGTTTTCGTATTTGAACCTGACCTGAACCTGATTTGAAAATGGACCTAGAAGAAAAACTTAGTGCAGTTACCCAAGTCTCCATAAGCATTAGGCCAACGCCTGATAATAGCACTATAACAGCAATAATGTTGCCTAAAAGATTAATATTAGCATATGTCATACATGCATGTTTCGTATTAGAATCATAAATGCATTCTAGCTCTAACCAAAATTTAAAATTATCACCAGCATTATATGCGCATATAAGGCTGTTATAATGTATAAAAGCACTTATTATTTCACATATACGCTTTACATCTGCATTTACTGCTACTGTAAGCCTATCATATAATGCTTAGAATTTGTTTACAAAAACATAAAAAAGTAATTTGGAACTTAGCAACAAGAAAAACCAGTATGGACGAGAATTAATTAATATAAGCTTTACTCATATCTACCATCGTTAAGAAATGAACCAGTTTAAGGCCAAGGAATTGTGTGGGAATGAGTAACATTTAAAGAACTTGAAATCAAAATCATATTTATTTGATAAAGTCCTGTCATCCTGACCGAAACAAAATACAGTTCTTCTATTGAGAGATCGATCACATATTCCATAGCGTTCAAAAAGCGTTTATAGCACATGCAGCAAAGGCAGCGGTCCAATCGTGCATGATGATACAAGGTATCTTGGCTCAAGACGCAGTTTAGGAAATTTTCGCAGTATATTAAATTTACAAAATAATACTTCACTCATCAAAATACACCCGTTCAATACAAATAACATGAATTTACATTGAGATGTTTGTTTATAGCTCATTGTTTCATGCATTTTTTCCTCATTTATTTGCTAAAACAATCAATAAGAAGAAGTAAAAGAAAAAAATAGTTCTAAGAATAAATCCGGAATAGACAGCAGTTAAATGCATTAGCAGAGCCAAAAACGAGCTATTAAAACTGGCCGTTATGTTTAGGTGCATTAATACAATACTATATACGAGCTGTCACTTCTGCATTATATTAACACGTTATTTCACCATTTTAGCATTATATCAACCATATATTTGAATAAAGAGCTTCATGGCATTTAGGTGCTGCTTTATGTGCAGATATAATGCTGATATAATGCGTTTTACTGCTTGATAGTTACTTGGGCAGGTAAAATGTAGAAGGATAATGTACGTGAGCTAGCTAGTTTGAGCGCGTGCAGAAGTTTTGTAAACCATTCAATCAAAAGGTACCTGGAGACCAACTTTACTAAAAAACTATATAGTGGTAGACGCCAAGCCACAGCAACTTCATCTGCCATGGTTTGCGAACGTTCCTTGAAAATCCGGATCTTTCTCATCGTGCCATCAGCAGGAAGCTGGGAATGGTACATTCTACGGTGTCCCATGTTTTAAATCGGTACCACGAACGTTTGTCCATCGATTGGAAAGGAAAAAGTGGCAAAAATGGATCTCCGTATAGTGTCAAGGATCACAAGCGGGTAGTTCAAGCTTTCAAGAGGAATCCCAACAGTTCAGTTCGAGATGTGGGGAAGAAACTGAATCTAATCAAAACTTTCATGCAAGATGCGAAAAAACGTGAAGGACTACACACGAACAAAGTCCAAAAAGCGCCTAATTGTGATAGACGGTAAAATACGGTAGGTGAAACACGTGCACGGAAGTTCTACACCCAGATGTTGACGAAACCACATTGCCTCGTTATGGATGATGAGGCGTATGTAAAAGTAAAACTTCCGACAGCTTCCGAGGCTTTCACTGCTCATCATAAATTCGATGTCCCTGATGACGTTAGAAAGCAGAAGATGTCAAAGTTTGCCAAAAAATATATAATTTGGCAAGCAATTTGCTCGTGTGGAAAGCGGAGCACCCCATTCGTGGCAAGTGGAACGATCAATGGGCAGGTGTACCTAAAGGAATGCCTCCAAAAGCGTCTAATTCCTCTTCTGAGATCACACGATGGTCCTACGATTGTCTGGCCGGATTTAGCCTCGTGCCATTACTCGAAAAAGGTTTTGGAGTGGTACAAGGCTAAGGAGGTCAATTTCGTGCCGAAGCATCTCAACCCCCCGAACGCACCGGAACTGCGGCCAATTCAAAAGTACTGGGCCATCACGAAACAGGCACTTCGGAAGCATCCTAAGGAAGTGAAATCGGAGGAAGATATGAAAAAAAATTGATTGCCACGCAAAAAAAATTGGTCCAAATGTTGTACAGAACCTTATGAGTAGTGCAAAGAAGAAGGTTCGAGCATTTGGATATGGAATTGAAATTGAATAAAACAAACATGGGAAAATATTCATAACATGTTTTATTTTACTCTCTGAAAGTTTGAAGATGATTGGTTGAACGGGCGAATTTTGCCGAATATTTGTGTTTGTCGCAATTTGGTTCCGTACACCCTTTAATATTGGAGGATCCAAAAGTGAAATTGAGAAAGCTAGCTAAGACTTTCGGCATTTCAATGGAACGAGTTGGCAACATCATGCATTTTGTTTTGAGTATGAAGAAGCTCTGCGCGCGATGGGTGCCGCGTTTGCTTACAATGGACCAAAAACGCATTCGTGTTACAACCTATCAGGAGAATTTCAGCAAGTTTACACGCAATCCGAAGGAGTTTGTGCGCAGATTCATAACCATGGATGAAACTTGGATCCATTACTACACACCAGAGTCATTGCAGCAGTCAAAACAGTGGGTTTCACCGGGCGAAAGTGCTCCGAAGCGCCCGAAAACTCAACAATCGGCGGGAAAGGTTATGGCCTCCGTGTTTTGTGATGCGCATGGTGTAATATTCATCTTGACTATCTTCATCAGACTATCTTGAAAAAGGTAAAACCATAACAGGCGCATACTATGCAGCGTTATTGCGTCTGCTCAGTCATGCTCAATTGCTTAAGCAAAATTGAATGAAATTCGATATCAATTGGTTCCCCATCCACCGTATTCGCCAGACTTGCCAGAACCCCCCCAGTGACTTCTATTTGTTCCCAAACCTGAAGAGATGGCTCACCGGTAAGCGATTTGACTGAAATGATGAGCTCCCAAGTAACATTGCCAAAACCATCCTGATTTATTAAGTTTTATTAAGGTTTTATCAAAGCCACTAGAAATCAATTTGGTTTTATGATGACACCAAGAGCTGCCAATAGGTTTCATATTTTAGTCAGGTTAATGAGAACCTACACAGCTTTTTTAAAACGATCTTAAAACTTCGTTTTCTCAAATTCCTTTTACTTCTATCAAAGGTTTTATTTCGACTTTATGAACTCATAAAATGCTGTTTTGAAATGCCGTTTTAGGACTCATACATATAATCTTATTATGGTCAGTTGAAAAAGCCTTTTAAAACCATTTTGCCTCCAGTAAATGCATTAAATGGCAAATTGGCATTGAGGAAAGCCACCACAAAACCAAATAGTTTCAAGGTAGTCATTGCGAAGATAACTTGGCTTTATGGCATAATTGTGATTTTTTCCAATCACCATATTGCAATACGAAACAATTGAAATGTGGAAAAATAAATGCACCAAATTTTAAATGTAATGCAAATGAACTGTATATCGGAGGCCAATTTCTTCATTGTTTTAAGATAACCTTATGGAATTCCTTCAATTTTCAAGACATTCATGATTAATTTATCGAATATATTTGTTTTAATTTTGTGTTTGTTGTTGTGAACTCGCATAATTTTCGAGGCGCATTAATTTTCGGCTCTTATCGTGCCCATATTCACCTCAAAATTAAATGCGCATATGATTTGGAGCATGATACGCTGTAAAAAAAACTTAATTTGTTTTGGATACTTTGATATCGAACAAAATTTCCCGCAAAACTAGAATTTTTCTCTTAGATATTATTTACTGCTAAATGAATCAAAAGAGCAGAGAATCGAACAAAGCAGAACAACAAAAACCATCCACGATATCACAGTTCAGTTTGACAGCTGTGGCCATTTGGCCGCATGCTGGTTTTCATGGCAACCAAAAGGTTTTATGAAGGTTCTCAAGTGGTCATAGCATCTATCACTAGAATATTTTCAAAATCTTTATGGTCTTATAAAGGTTTTATTAAATAGTTTTCACAACCGTTTATAGAGTGGGCCACTTTGTACAAATTTTGGCTTTAAAGAGGTATAGAGGAGGTGTTGGTAGACAAAACAGTTTTGAATGTAGTTTTATCAACAAAGCCGGGAGGAATGCTATACGGCTGGAATAAAACTTAAATTGTTACTTGGGCTCATAGCTGAAACCGATGGATATGAAGGACTTCCGAAGGAGTAGGTACTATTCGGATGGAATAAAAAAATTAGAAGACTGCTGGACTCGCTGTATCGACTTAAAATGAGAGTGTGTTGAGAAATAAAACCGAATTTGGCAAAAAAAAATGTTTTCGTGTTTGAAATTAAATGGAATTTTTCGGCAACCTTGTATTCATGGCTTTGCTAATTT
This sequence comes from Aedes koreicus, assembly GCA_024533555.2. Taxonomy (NCBI): domain Eukaryota; kingdom Metazoa; phylum Arthropoda; class Insecta; order Diptera; family Culicidae; genus Aedes; species Aedes koreicus. The sequence continues at coordinate 16,381 of JAHHFK020000004.1, read as the reverse complement.
ATCCTTCTCAAATACAAGGCGTTTTACCGGTTTATAGTACATAGTGTTTTTGACGGAAATCTGCTGTCCAACACCCGGTTCATGTACTGTTGTTTGGCTTTAAAGATGTAATATTTCAATGACGCAAAATTTAATCATGATGTAACTATCCAGGATATCTAATCTGGCCGAACTGCAAAATCTTGTCGCTGCTGTTGGTCAGAGAGAGATTAGCTATGAGCATTTCACACCGTAAAAAAATATTGGTTCTTCACTAACGGATGACAACGAATGAGCAGGAAGCATTTATTCCAGTTGAACTTGTTAGCTGCTAGCACAAAGTAAGTCAGGGTTAAAAGCACCTACCAGAAAAATGTACTCATAACGAACAGCAAAAACAGCAATTTTCTTCATTTAGAGAAATATAGATGTTACAAACAATATCGTGTGGCCATCCACCCGAACCTCCAACGCGTTTTCGTTGCTGTTGGACTTAGTTTCCGTGATACAATGAGTGGTAAAAACTACCATATCAGTAGAAGATTTGAATTGAAGTCTCCGAAAATAACAAACAATAAAAACCTAGTTGTATTCATTCCATTGCTTCAAGTGTTCACGTAATTCAGTGCAGTATATTGTGTGTTGTAAAGTGCAGTCAATAATATACAGTGTGGATATTTTTCCAAAGATAACATCAATTGGATCCTGACACTATTTTGTGCGCTCACACTGTGCAGATCCGATTTACAAAACCAATCCAAAATACAGGGTGGCAACGTAGAAATGATACACTTAAAAATTGGTATGAAACTTGAACCGGATTGTATTTCTTACTCATTGCACTTTAAATAATAAGTCAAAGTATTATACTTACATTGTGCTGAGTAAAAGTTCAAATCTTTCTCCATTATATTTAATCACGGTTTTTCAAAACTAGCCACATGCACCACCTCTTCAGGCATTTGTTCCGAAATTTCAACAAAACGTTTAAAAGAGTCCAAACATATGTGCTTCAGGTCACCCAGTTTTCCTAGCATGTATTCCCAGATACTGAAGTTCAGTGGGTTCAAATCAGGAGACGAAGCAGGCTATTTAGAAGAACTGATGAAACATAGTAAATTTTGCTAACACAACTGCTGAACAACTACTGCCTTATACGCTGGAGCTGAATCCTGTTGGAAACAAAAACTTTCCTCTCGAAAATATTTCTTAGCATTGGGAAGTAGGTGGTCTTTAACGCTTTAACGTATAACGTGTGGTAAGTAGCACTCTTTTTTTTATTTTCACGCCCTGTCAATGAATTTGTAATTTGGGTAATTTGTCTTTCGACGATATGGTACTCCAAACCAGCACCGCATGAGTACTTTGGTATCGTTCAACCCCTCGTTTGTTAGCTGGTGTTTCACGAAGACTGGCTCCACATACACGATCATTTTGTTTGTTCAGAAACACTTAGAAAAATGGTTTTTATTTATTTATTTATTTATTTATTTTATTCATCGGACAATATGTAATAGTCTTAATTAATTTATATTCTAGTTTTAAACACGTCAACGCTAATATTAAAATCAAAGTCAGGATACCAATGGTTGAATACGTTCATCATTGACCGAAGTACCCAGGTTCGTTTAAGTTCAACATAGCCAGGAGATTAGGAGCGTCAAATTCATCAGATAAAATTTTGAAGACGAACACAGCTTTAGCAGCTTTTTTAAGGTTCTCCAATGTATTCAAGTTCAGCAACTGGTATCTGGCTTCATATGGTGGTAGATTCAGTGGGTCATTCCAGAGAAGGAAGCGTAAGACGAATCTTATGAACTTCCATGGTACAGCTTCAATTCAATCGATTACTGTTTTATGGAACGGGTCCGACACGACAGATGACGTTTTCAAGATGGGTCGAATCAATGAAACATACAGCGATTTTGCGTATACGGGTTACGGACATTTTTTTGTAATTTCGCGTTTCTGCGCGTTTTATTGATGATTTCCTCGTAGTGTTCCTTGAATGTAATGACTCCGAAATCCCACTCAGAAATCACCCGTGCAAGTGTTTTATCGCCGGTAACATAGTTGTAAATGAGAGGTCGTTTTTTCTTCGTTGAAAACTGAGCGTCATACTATTTGCGCGACACCAGGCACTAAGCCGATCAAGAAGATTTTGCAATTCGATGCAGTCCGAAAAATCCTAAACAATCATGTATATTTTCATATCATCGGCATGCAGTATGCAGAAATCTTCGCCAAGGTACAAGGCGACATCATTGAAGAAAAGCGAGAATAGCAACGGACCCAAGTTGCTTCCCAGTGGGACGCCAGAGCCGTTAGTGTACCAGTCAGAGACAGTAGAGCCAATTTTAACTGCTAGTTCTCTACCAGACAGGTAAGACCTAAGCCATGCAACGAGTTGAGCACAAACAGCATACTCTTCAAGTTTCGCTTATAGAATCGCGTGACTAACTCAATATACTGCTGCTTTCAAATCGGTTTAAACGGCATCAATCGGCATCCCACGTCCAACGTGTTGAATACATAACGATGAAAATTCCACGAGATTAGTTGTTACTCTTAGTCCAGGAGAGAAACCATGCTGCTTAGAACTGATGCATTGTTTCACACGAGAACACAGGTAGTTATAGACTACTATTTGCAGTAATTTAGATCACGCGCATAAGGACAAAATTCCTCGGTAGTGCCTTACATTATTCTTCGCATCTTTTCTATGTACCGAGAATATGAAAATAGCCTTTCAGAGACTTGAAAAGATGCATTGCTGCATTGAAAAGCTGAATATGTGGAGTAGAGGAACAATCAGACATTTCTTTAGAACACAGGCAGGCACTCCATCCGCTCCAGGTTGGTACGACGTTTTCAGGTTATAGAGTGCCTTGGTCAAATTGTCTGCAGAAACAGTGAAGGTATCAGCATCAATGACATCCCGCGGTACATACCTAAGTGCATCTGAAGAATTGCAGTCATCTCGCATTCATTTTTTCGTCATTCTTCGAAGGCTGATTGAAAAAATTCAGCCAGTAAGGATCCTTACGCTTGAAGTTAACTCTGTTCCGAAATTGCTTAGGTGTTGGCTTCATATCACGCTCAGTTTTTCTTGCGTAACGTCGATAGAGTTGCCTGTTTAGTCGTTTATACTGTTTGCTAGAACTTGTTTAGAGATGATTGGTGAGAACGGTATGTATGACGAGCAATATTACGTTCCGTTTTACAAACTCAAAGTTCGCGGCTCGACTAGGGAGGTTTCAACGGAGGACGTTGTAGAGGAACACATCCGTTGACAACTTGATAAAGAATCTGCGAAAATTTGCCTACACTATCATCGACCTCAATGCAGAGACAGACATCAAACCAATCGAATCCCATTAATCGTTGAATCATGACATCATAGTTAGCATTTTTGAAGACAAATGCAGTAAGGTCATATATGTTGTTGGCACTACCTGTTTCAATACCGCTTTGAATGATCAAATATGGGGAGGATGAGGCGGATCAACGGGTATGACTAGCGTGCGCTTTGAGCAGCGCCTGCGATCGGGCTACTCTGTGGACAATATTCTTGCGTGTCAATTCGTGAATCCTCTGTTTTATAAAAGACCCATAACCAAGGTCCCGTTTCAATATATTTTGCATGGATGTGTGGCTCATTTTCATTTCATTCACCATTTGTCTCGCCGATCGAGCATGGTTCCTTCGAATTCGCGGGGAGGGAGTACGTACACTGTATTTCTTACCGGGTTTCGTCCTAGGAACAACAGTCCCAGTATCCTTGAAACCCGTTACGGTCCTGTACACAAACAGTTGGCTAAATTTCAAATGCAACAGCTTCCATCTGATTTCCATGTCTGTGAATCCGTCAAGATACAAGATAAGATTTTTTTCTCTACATGAATTAATTTTTGTTTTCGTAAATTAAAGAACACAAATTCCGTTTGTTGCTTACGAATGAACTGACGACAAGTCACTGTTTCAAACCGTACTAGGTTAGTCAAACAGTTTTGAAAGCGACATCTATGGAGCAGTAGAAAAACCAAAGTTTCTACGCCATTTTAATGTGTCATCTTTCATAAGAACGTACTCAAAATTGCATTTCAATCTGTCAATTCATTCTTTGGTTACAAGCCATTTGAAGTTGACGTGTCAGTTTGTTTTTTAACAATGAAAAAATCCGAATATCGTGCGGTGATTAAACTCTTTGTTTTGGAAGGTTCATTGGCTACTGAGATCCATGTAAAGATGATGAAAGTATTAAAGTAGTCTTCTTCTTCATTTCAAACCGTTTACCGACGGGTTTTGAAGTTTAAGCGTGGCCGTACAAGCGTTGAAGACGATCCACGTTCAGGACGTCCAAAAAGTGCATCAACACCAGAAATCATTGCGAAAATACAGGATATGGTTTTGAAAGATCATTGATCGATTGTGGATGTGATAGCTGACACCATAGTCATCTCACACGAAACAACATGGCAAATTTTGGCTGAATTTTTGGGTTTCAAAAAACTGTGTGCATAATGGATGCCGCATTTACCAACAAAATAACAAAAACATTTTTAAATGCGACTCTCTGTGCAACATTTGGAGCAATTTCGAAGGGATAAAAAGGATTTTATGCGTGGATTCATCACTATGGATGAGACTTGGGTCTACCACCATGATTCTGAATCAAAACAAGCTACTAAAGAGTGGTGTGAACCAGGCACTTTGGCTCCAAAGCAAGTTCGTGTCCAGAAATCGACCAAGAAGGTGATAGCGTCAGTTTTGTGGGATGCAAAATGAATTTTATTGATAGGTTATCTCCAAACTGGTAAGACAATCAACTCTGATTCTTATTGTGACCTTTTGGACAAGTTGGATGAAAAAAAAATGTGAAAAAAGACCCGGTTTGCAGAAAAAAAATGTTTTTCAACAAGACAGTGCACCTGCTCTCACAACTCAAAAACCAGTGCGAAAATCAGTGAATTGGGGTACGAATTGCTGCAGCATCCACCCTTAAGTCACTTCCGTGATGGAAAAACGCAATTGGAAGATCGTTGGCCCAAGTGTATTGATCCTCTGGGAGACTATACTGAGCAATAAAAGTGATTTCCCCAAAATAAAAATATTTTCATTTCCGCTTTCAAAACTTTTTGACTAACCTAGTACACGAGTGGTTCACCTATAATGGTATGTATTGTTCCTAGGGAATCATAAATAAGTGTATCACTTTTATGTTGCAACCCTGTAATATTTTATAGATTTTGTTTTTAGAACAGAGATGCTTCCGGCTTTCAATTCAAGATAGACTAATTTAAAAATCTGTCAACATTTTAGAGTTTGAATATTTTTTTTACAGTGCATCAGAAAATGATTTTGACTCACTATTGGAACCAAATTTAGCAGCGAAAAGGCTCATAATAAACGTTGAATAAAAACGGCGCCACACAATTACTTAATAAAGTGTTTAAACTTAAGTACCTTAAGTATTTTTTCCACATCTTGGCACACAAATGCCCCTCAATTCGAAGTGGTGTACTTATCGAAGAAAAAAATTAGTGTCCACAACATTTACGTCTACTCCCCACACAATTTGAAAAACTCCACGTAATACCTAACAAACATACCAACTGATCAGTTTTTCCGCTCATTCAAGTGCCATTTCTATGCATTTCCCCTACTCAACTGCTCAAAACCGCTTACCATTCAAGCCCATACCTTTGCCACTGCTGCTGCAACAACTCATAACCGTTGGTCCATCATCATCGGAATGTGTAATTTTGTCATAAATTTTAAGCTGAATAGTAATGACTCTGCCTATCCGTCCCTTCACTACCATCCAAATGGCGAAACACAGACGGCTAGTAGTCAAGCTAAAGCTGCTCACTTTTTTGTCCTCTCATAAAACGCATGAACACTGAGCAAACTTGGGGGGGAAATGGTTTTCCAGGGTTTTCGCTATTGTTTCGTGGCGCATTAAATTCGAGTTTCTAAACAGGACGCTTACCATGCGCTGCTGTTTGCTTATTTTTTGGAGGCAGAGAATATGATTCCAGAGGCTGCACACCAATGAGGCATTCAATGTGATATTTATCGTCTTATGAGGATATTTTATTTCACCATAGTGGGGTTTGGTGACTACGTGGGTGGTACGTAGCTTCCTTCTCCACCTCGCACTCGTCGCTTTCACGCTGAATTCCAATGGAAGCTGGTGTGTGGATTTTTCCGCTTTTCGCCGCTGCTTCGGCTGTTACGCGTCTTTGTTTTGCTTTCACTCCGGCTGATGATGGGTTTTATGTTCAATTTTTTGTTTACCGAAAGAATAAAGTCAGGATCAGGGTGGTAAATACGGCGTGTATTGTGTGTAAGTGCGCCGTAAGTGGGATGCTGGCTGAGAAGAGGCATTACGAAACCATTGATGCCGCTCTCGTCGTAGTTAGGTGGTGCCTTACTGAGATTGTTCTTGTGTGTGATCTTGGTGAAGTGCACCGGGTGGAAATAAAGGAGGACAGTAAGGGAGGAGACTTTCGCAAAGAGGCTTATTTTCATTACATTTCTTGAAAAGGATGTGCTCCTTTATTTTTCACGTTGAGCTTTGTGGTAGCTTTTTTCTGCCAGCCAGTTTTGAAGCTGAGATTTCAGTCATATGTATTGTGATGATATGCGATGAAAGCACCCCATTTTAGAGTACAATTCATTGTTCCTGATGATGTTTCATTGGGTGGATGTGACGTTTATGAGCAATTTATTGAAGATGATACAGCATTAGTTATGCAGCTGTAGTATTAAATTCACTTTGAAATGTTTTTTTTTCCAGCGTCATACTGCAGCGTTCAAGTCAAAAATTATATATTGTTGAGTATTTGGATATTTTTTCTCTAATTTTGATGGAAGTAAAAGTATTCAATACCGGAGGAAAACACAACAAAAAACGATGTTTTGCCTTGAAAAATCCTCCACAGAGTCACTATGCTTTACACTACAACTATAAACAAGAATGGCAGGCACCATCCATCAGACGATACGCTCTACACCCAGTCCCTTCCGCTATTCAGCCAGTCAGTCAGTTAGTCAATAGATGCACTAATAGCTTTGCAGATGAGTTTCCTCCTGATTCACCTATCACTCACTGCAACTGCAACGTGCTGTATACATTGCGCCAATCTACCATCATCAACCATAACGCTGTGCAGCATCCCCAATAGAGCGGCATGTTGGATAAGATGCAGCCACAACGGCAAATAAAAAAAAAATGTTTACAGAATCAGTTCTCCCCGAAGGGACCAGTACTGCATATCATTTCGTCACACAGATGTCGTCATCATCGATCGAGAGCCAACGACTGATAGTGACGGTAGGCTCATTCATATCACCCCTCCGCCGCAGAGTGAGGAAGGCTTCATCAAACGGCAATTTGCAGCTCAGCAATAGAGGATACGCACTGGTATTGGTCATGTTCCTATTTTTAACATGTTTTTACAATATATCATGATTTTTCAAATCTGGAAATCCTCAGATGTTTTAGGGCTGTTCATTGCATTCCCAACGATGGTTCTCTCGCAACATGCAAGAAGGTTGTTATTCAAAAGTTTTTCTGATGAGAAAAATAGGAAACTATGCACAAAATTAGTACACTTACCCTAGCATTTATCGGTTCTTCTACGGCCAGGTGGAAAATGGTGCAAGGAAAGGTTGCGGTACAGACACTAGACTCGCCTGGCATATCAACAATAAACATAATCATTCATCTTTTGCCACAGAAACACTCCAGCTCAGTCATGAGCAGCCGCAGTCTGTCAGATGGTCGACAATTGCAACTGTGCAGGAAGTTGAGCGGGTACAAAAGGGAACGCTTCTGTAATAGGAATCATAATAACCGAACTGATTACTCGCCAGGGGAATATTTATCTAGCTATTATGTGTGTGGTATAACAGTCCTTGGATCGTGCTTCCGCTGTCCTTCCATCCATCCCGTGGTCCACCCAGAAGAAGGATGATGCCCTGTGCAAATATTCTGCATGTGGCCTCGCTTTCTGACAGATGTACAAGAGTACCAAGCATCGCGGTGTACGGCAAAATACTCTTGAAAGTTGTGTATGTATATGTGCAGACATCTGTGCCACAAGAGACGGAAGTTGCATACCAGTCAAGTGCGATAATGGCGACAGTGCCGGCGAGGATGAGTTACGATTATCAGTGGAATTTCAATTGGCGCTTTCAGTGGGACACTGCTACTTAGAGAGAAGGTGAGTGTTATTTGAAAGGAATTAACTGTTTGGAAAATTGAAACTTGTAAGTGACAAATAAATAGGCAGGGAGAATAGACGAGTGGGTATTCACAGGTGAGCTGGTTTAAGGAAGGATTAATTTTAGGGGTTGAATTGATCAATAGTGGGGACGCTATGAAAACAATAAAGACCTTTCAAGACTAGCTTGTTGTATCCTAGAATAACAATAGTGAGAAAGTTTTCTCTATGTATAGCTAACTTAACCTCACCTAAGAATTGAATGTAAAAGCTTCACGGGATTATTTTAATAAACTTGTCAACAAATTGGAAAACTTGGAAAATAAACTAACAATTCACTTCTTCACTTGTTGTTAAAAAAAATGTAAAAAAATCAAACAATCACTAGTAAACGCGAGCAAATTCCTATATATTCAAATAGGCAAAACTGATGTTTCGACAGATAGGCCTACTTCGTTTGCGACATACAGATTTCTTCAGTGTCATGTGCTCAACATGAAGAGGACATTGCAGTCGGTCTAGTATTTAAACTAGAAGTGTTTGTGTCTGTATGTGTTTGTTGTGCAAATTTTTTACCTGCCAGATGACAAAAAGGAACTAATAGTTATCTTAAAATCTAATTATTTGTTGCTGATTGGTAGTATCGAAAGTATGTTGTTTGTGTGATTTAGGCAAAAATGTAAACAGATATGAATACCTCTTTCGTTGATCTACATCAAATAATTTTATGGAATTTTGTTTGTGAGTGTCTGTACTTTCTGCTACATTTAGTTTCAAGAATTTATGATATGTATCATGATTTGTATGCGGATCAAGTTATAAAATGTTTTGAAATAAGTTCAGCTATTCTTTATTTGATTTTGTGCAAGTAAATATTTATTTATTTATTTGTCGTCAATCAATAGTAGACCGTTTTGTTACAATAGTGCTTACATTTTATGTTTCACTTATATATACAGTACGCCTTAGGAAACTAACACATCAGATTTGCATTTTTAATGTTTTGAATCGTTCGTCATTATCTAATTGAATTGAAGTATTGTTTTAGTTTTGTTTTGGTCATAGTAAAGTCTACATTTTCTCCATGCTTATTGTAAGTTGCCATCATCTGATTCAGAGGTACAAATTTGGCGTAATTTGTACGATGATGGCTTGTAATAAATATATTTCTATTTCGTAGTTGCCGCGACGGTATGTAAAAATTAAGTTTTGACAAAAGTTCTGCTGAATCAACGCGTTGCGAAACAATGTCATTTACGAATGATACTAATGCAAATTCACGGCGCTCTTTTAATGATTGGATGCTGATGAGCATGCAGCGGGCTTCATAAGATGGAAGCGGAAACCTTGTCCAACCTAATTTACGAAGTGCATACAGTAAAAATTGCTTCTGTACCGATTCTAGTCGTTCTTCATGGGTGACTGAAAATGGTGACCAAACCACGCTACAATATTCCAGTATTGACCTCACATATGCAATGTACAATGTTTTTATTGTGTACGGATCATGAAAATTGTAACAAAAACGTTTTATAAATCCAAGCATATTATTTGCTCTGTTGATGATAGTATTGTAATGCTCAATGAAAGTTAGTTTCGAGTCCAAGATAACTCCTAAATCCCTTGTTCTTTTACATTTCTCAACTGGCTGATTCCCTAGATTGATAGTTATGTCTGGGGTGTTTCGTTTCCTACTAAAAGCTATCGAATTACATTTCTTTACGTTCAGCTGTAAAAGACTTTTGTTGCACCAAATATAGAAATCATTTATTTCTTTCTGGAATGTCATGATATCTTCTTTGTTTCTTATTTCTAAAAATAGTTTCATGTCATCAGCGTAAATAAGAAATTTAATGTTTTTGAGAATAAAGGAAATGTCATTTACATACAAAATGAATAAAAGAGGACCTAAGTGAGAGCCTTGGGGGACTCCAGAAGTGACCTTAATAGGATTTGATTTCTTCCCTTTGAATCTAACTATTTGTTGACGGTTAGTAAGATAGGATTCGAGCCATCGGAGGATTCCTGCCTCAATTCCCATTTTTCGCAATTTGAATAGAAGCATGGGTATGTCAATGCGATCAAAAGCCTTGCTGAAGTCTGTATAAAGAGCTTCTACATGGTTGCCATTGTCCATTGCTATCAGTGAGTAGTTGACGAATTCCAATAAATTTGTGCTAGTTGATCGTCCTTTGAAGAATCCATGTTGCTTATTAGTCAGTCTGTTTTTGATTTGAGAAAACAATTTTTCATTGATAATTGCTTCAAAAAGTTTAGGAATGCAGGAAATAATGGCAATTCCACGATAGTTACAAATGTCCGATTTTTTTCCACTTTTAAAAATAGGTACTAGATAGGAACTTTTCCAAAGTTTGGGGAAGATCCCAGATTCCAGTGACATATTAAAACAAAAAGGGGGGGTGTGTTATTGTTGTTTGTTTATAAACGGTGGTTGTACTACCCGCCCCACCCCTTGGCCGTCTTTTTTATTCAAACCCTCATATGTGTTGTTATTTTTCATTCACCACCCCTTCCCATTCTGGGGGAATATATTTATTATTAATATTCTCTTCTTCATCATCCGGGTATAGTTTTTTCGAAGAATGTTGCAAATAGATTGCAAATTTCTTCCGCGTTATCACCAACATTTGAGTTAAGATGCATTCTAGATGGGAAATTGTCAGATTTCAGCTTAGTTTTAACATAATTGAAGAATTTTTTTGGACAAGACTTAATTTCAAGTTCGGTTTTTGAATTATGCTCATCATATGCATTACTAATAGCAAGATTCAGTTCATCGCAAACCTTCAAATAGTATGTCAGATTATTACTGTTACCATCTCTTTTATACATTTTGTGGGCCTTTTGCTTCCGATTTTTAAATTTTTTTATTTCTTTATTATACCAAACTGGGTGGTTCGAATTACCTTGTCGCCTAATTTTTTTGAGTGGTACTTGTTCAACTACTATTTCAAACAATAATTTATAGAAAACCTCAACAGAAGTTTCAACATTTGCTTCATTCTTAAAGATCGTTTGCCAATCAATTCCGTTAAGTTTGTGTCTTATGATATCATAATTTGCTAAATGATATTGAAAGACCTCTTCATATTCATAGTCGTTGGGTTTTTCGTATTCATGAACACTCTATCATTCTTTTTTCATAAAATAAGGAAAACTCAATTGCTGTGTGAAAAGCTTCATTTTTCCATAATGGAAAGATAGATTTACTTACACAGAAGTCTTCCTGAATATTTGTCAATAAAAAATCTAAATAGCAATTTTGTTGGTTTTTTACATGGTTAATTTGATTGAGCCCCAAGCCTGCAGTTTTGTCGAAAATAAGCTGCAATGTTTCATTCTCCCCAACGACTGGTAGTAAGATGCACTCGTTTTCTTTGTCTAGAATGAAGTCAGCACTACGTTGATTAAAATCACCGTATATGTGAACTTTCACTTCTGGGGAAAGTTCAGACATAATTTCATCAGCAGTTTGAAAAAAATGGTCATATGCTTCTTTGCGAGCGTTATTTGGGGGAAAATACACTGTGGCAAATACATGTATTTCACCTGCCATGTGTACTTTCACCCATACATGTTCGAATTCCTTAACTGTAGATGTATCAATGATTTCTGAATTAAATTTGGTAGAAATAGCTATTAAAACACCCCCACCTGACTTCTTTTCAGAAATTTCCAAATTGCGGTCATTTCTAAAAACATTATAAGAATGTCCGAAGACTTCTTCACTCCTAACGCTTTGATCCCAACTGGTTTCAGTTCCCATTATTATTGGGAATGAGCAACCCAAAATTTTATTATGAATTTCTTGAATTTTTACCGCACTTTTCATACGGTTAAAATTTTGGCAATAAACTATTATTTCGGTACTTAATTGTGTTTTAGGTGGAAGCGTTTGCAGATTCGAGTTAGTCGATAAATTAAAATTATTAAAACTAATTACCCCTCTCTGATCTAGAGATGTCGTCAAGTTCTCGTTATCGTCGTGCGCTTCAAAATCATTATCCTCCTCTAAGGGTTTCGTCACTACCGATGAAAACTCGAATGCCCATGCGAGCATGAACATGACTCACATGGTGCTGCTGAAAAACTCGCCGGAGCCAGCCAGTTGGGTGAGTGTGCAGGAGCTATGCGTGAAGATTCATCAGATGCCGGGTAAGGGTGTAGGATTTCGCCTCGTTGAAATTGTATAGGTTGATAGTTAGGTGGCGGCCTGGAAAAACGATACTTCGCTGCCGCTAGTAGGTCTCGATCATGTGGTAGTGGATTGTGTGGATAGCCGATGGTGTTGAGATTATTGTTGTTGTTGCATTTATTGTAGAAAACAGTTGAGTGTGTACGGTTGCTATTGTTGTTGTTGTTGTTGTTGTTGTTGTTGTTGTTGTTGTTGTTGTTGTTGTTGTTGTTGTTGTTGTTGTTGTTGTTGTTGTTGTTGTTGTTGTTGTTGTTGTTGTTGTTGTTGTTGTTGTTGTTGTTGTTGTTGTTGTTGTTGTTGTTGTTGTTGTTGTTGTTGTTGTTGTTGTTGTTGTTGTTGTTGTTGTTGTTGTTGTTGTTGTTGTTGTTGTTGTTGTTGTTGTTGTTGTTGTTGTTGTTGTTGTTGTTGTTGTTGTTGTTGTTGTTGTTGTTGTTGTTGTTGTTGTTGTTGTTGTTGTTGTTGTTGTTGTTGTTGTTGTTGTTGTTGTTGTTGTTGTTGTTGTTGTTGTTGTTGTTGTTGTTGTTGTTGTTGTTGTTGTTGTTGTTGTTGTTGTTGTTGTTGTTGTTGTTGTTGTTGTTGTTGTTGTTGTTGTTGTTGTTGTTGTTGTTGTTGTTGTTGTTGTTGTTGTTGTTGTTGTTGTTGTTGTTGTTGTTGTTGTTGTTGTTGTTGTTGTTGTTGTTGTTGTTGTTGTTGTTGTTGTTGTTGTTGTTGTTGTTGTTGTTGTTGTTGTTGTTGTTGTTGTTGTTGTTGTTGTTGTTGTTGTTGTTGTTGTTGTTGTTGTTGTTGTTGTTGTTGTTGTTGTTGTTGTTGTTGTTGTTGTTGTTGTTGTTGTTGTTGTTGTTGTTGTTGTTGTTGTTGTTGTTGTTGTTGTTGTTGTTGTTGTTGTTGTTGTTGTTGTTGTTGTTGTTGTTGTTGTTGTTGTTGTTGTTGTTGTTGTTGTTGTTGTTGTTGTTGTTGTTGTTGTTGTTGTTGTTGTTGTTGTTGTTGTTGTTGTTGTTGTTGTTGTTGTTGTTGTTGTTGTTGTTGTTGTTGTTGTTGTTGTTGTTGTTGTTGTTGTTGTTGTTGTTGTTGTTGTTGTTGTTGTTGTTGTTGTTGTTGTTGTTGTTGTTGTTGTTGTTGTTGTTGTTGTTGTTGTTGTTGTTGTTGTTGTTGTTGTTGTTGTTGTTGTTGTTGTTGTTGTTGTTGTTGTTGTTGTTGTTGTTGTTGTTGTTGTTGTTGTTGTTGTTGTTGTTGTTGTTGTTGTTGTTGTTGTTGTTGTTGTTGTTGTTGTTGTTGTTGTTGTTGTTGTTGTTGTTGTTGTTGTTGTTGTTGTTGTTGTTGTTGTTGTTGTTGTTGTTGTTGTTGTTGTTGTTGTTGTTGTTGTTGTTGTTGTTGTTGTTGTTGTTGTTGTTGTTGTTGTTGTTGTTGTTGTTGTTGTTGTTGTTGTTGTTGTTGTTGTTGTTGTTGTTGTTGTTGTTGTTGTTGTTGTTGTTGTTGTTGTTGTTGTTGTTGTTGTTGTTGTTGTTGTTGTTGTTGTTGTTGTTGTTGTTGTTGTTGTTGTTGTTGTTGTTGTTGTTGTTGTTGTTGTTGTTGTTGTTGTTGTTGTTGTTGTTGTTGTTGTTGTTGTTGTTGTTGTTGTTGTTGTTGTTGTTGTTGTTGTTGTTGTTGTTGTTGTTGTTGTTGTTGTTGTTGTTGTTGTTGTTGTTGTTGTTGTTGTTGTTGTTGTTGTTGTTGTTGTTGTTGTTGTTGTTGTTGTTGTTGTTGTTGTTGTTGTTGTTGTTGTTGTTGTTGTTGTTGTTGTTGTTGTTGTTGTTGTTGTTGTTGTTGTTGTTGTTGTTGTTGTTGTTGTTGTTGTTGTTGTTGTTGTTGTTGTTGTTGTTGTTGTTGTTGTTGTTGTTGTTGTTGTTGTTGTTGTTGTTGTTGTTGTTGTTGTTGTTACTGCTATTTTTTGCTAGGTTTGCTAGATACTGTTTCTGCTTCTTTTTAGCCTTTTCAGCCAATTTCTGCTGATTCAAACGACGCAATTTTCGAGCATCATATTCACTCCAATCCGCTTTCCAAACCTTCCTCATTCCCAAAAGTCGCCAACCTGAGTCGTCGGTGTCGTGTTTGTTGTTATGATTCAATTCTTTTGCCAGGCTGGGATTTCAATTGAGTGACGGGGTGCATTGGTGTGTGCTTCCCCATGTCTTGGTATTGCGTTTATGTTCGCAGTCAGTGCTTTTAGCTCGTCCAAGATATCGAGCTCTAGCATAGAGTTGCTTTGCATATTAAAACTGGCTGCCGTTTCTATGCTCAGCTGATTGAGCTGACTTATCTCATTGTTGATATTTAGCAGCTCCTTTTTTAGATCACCTGCTAGAGTGTGCATTGTTGAAGTCATTGCTGTGTCAACTAAAGAAGTTAAATGATTTTTCAGCATCGTAGTACTTCCGGTCAAACTACTGTTTCTGTGAATGGAAGACAGCTCATTCTTTATGCTAGTGAGAATGATTTCCATACTCTCAATAGCTTCCGAAACTAAATTTGGCTTTTCCTGGTGGAGAACAAGTCGATGCATAACCTCCGTGTTTTCACTAATCTGCTTAGCCAGGACCTTTTGTTGTTGTGTGAGAACGTTGAATTCAAATGCTGCGGTTACCAGAGTTTGGCATGAGCCACAACATGGTAGCACAAATGACGACGGATCAACAACTTTTCTGTCTTTTTTTAGGTTCCGAAGTGAGCCTCGGGGAACCGTCACACCTACACAGGCGGCGTGAAACTTGCGTGTGCATCCAATACACGTCCACATAACGGAATCGACAGACGAGTCCAATAAGCACAACAATTAATTTGACTCATGTTTGAATACGGCACCGGCAAAAAGCACTCAAGAATAAAACGAAATGTAAGCAAAAATAAATAAAACAAAACGCGCGTGGTCGCGAGCGATTTAAAAGAACGTCCAAACTGATTGACGATCATTATGTTGATAGCGTACCATCGACGAAGAAATCTCTCCGGCCCGAGAGCAGCATGTGCCATCAGTAAACCAGGTGAGTAATTCTCTGAACCTTGACAGGACTTCCAAGTACATTATAGGAATCCGTAACTCGATACGAAGACAATTCCAACACCCTGGTCTACCTCATCTTAAGGCCAATTCAAACCGCCTTGCTAAAATTATTCTGGCCAGGATGATGGATCTCTGAAAAAAACATTTCGGAACTAAAATTCGCTCCCTCCCAGATTGTTCAACACCATTTTGGAAGTTGACCAAAATTCCACTCTACACGAACTCCAGAATAGTTTGTTCCCATCTAAAATTATCACCCCTGTTGAAAAGGCCAACGCACTAGGTCAACATTTTGTGAACTCCCACAACCTCGGCAAATCTACTGTGAGCCCACATGAACCTACGGTTACGGAGGCATGTCTAGAGTCACCGAAACACCCTTAGTTGTCACTAACGATAGTAGTATTCTGGCCGATAAGGTGATAGCTGCCATCAAGCAAACCAATAACATGAAATCCGCTGGTGTCGACGGAGTCATCAACCTCCAGTTGAAAAACATGAGTGTTGATTTCTTCCGACACCCAGCAGAGGTTTTTAACAGATGTTGGAAGCTTGGCTATTTGACATCTTACTAGAAAATAGCCAAAGTAATCCCTATTTGCAAGCCTCGCAAGTATCCTAACAGCACTTAAAGCTATCGCACCTTCAGCCTTTTGTTATCCATCTTAAAGCTGTTTGAAAAGCTGGTCTTCAGCCGTTTACTGGAGTTCACAAACCAGGATAACTGACGCGAGTAACTAACATCCTCAAACGGAACAAGTCCGTTGGAAAGACATCTGCCATGGCATCGTTGGACGTCAAAAAGGTGTTCGACAATGTCTGTCTCGATGGTCTGGTGTTTAGGCTGTATCGATACAACTTTCAGATCTATCTTGCTAAGATCATCAAAAACTATCTGTTGGACAGATCATTCCAGGC